>CAKAKR010069092.1:0-33453 GCA_916700685.1 Adelosebastes latens
TCACAGGTACTGCATTTAGCATAAAACAATATGCTCAAATCATAACATGGCAAACTGCAGCCCAACAGGCAACAACAGCTGTCAGTGTGTCAGTGTGCTGACTTGACTATGACTTGCCCCAAACTGCATGTGATTATCATAAAGTGGGCATGTCTGTAAAGGGGAGACTCGTGGGTACCCATAGAACCCATTTACATTCACTGATCTGGAGGTCAGAGGTCAAGGGACCCCTTTGAAAATGGACATGCCAGTTTTTCCCTCGCCAATATTTAGCGTAAGTTTGGAGCGTAATTTATCCTCCTCCCTTCAAGCTAGTATGACATGGTTGGTACCGATGGATTCATCAGGTTTTATAGTTTCATATGATACCAATATCTTCACTCTAGCTTTAAAACTTTTGAGCTCGTTACAACCTAAAAAATACCAAGTTGCATTAATGCGTTAAATAAATTAGTGGTGAATTATCACATTAACTTTGACAGCCCTAATTACAACATTTTAAAAAGTTTCAAACTGAGTTTACAGATTACACATTTTAACAAGATTCATATCAAAGCTGCAACGATTAGTCGTCTAATCGATTCGTAGATCGACAGAAAAATAATCGTCAACTATTTTGTAATTTGTAATTTTTCATGCAAAAATGCTGTTTTCAGCCTCTCAAATATGGAGATTTCCTGGTTTTCTCTGCTTTATGTCATAATAAACTGAATTTCTTTGGGTTTTGGACAAATCAAGACTTTTAAATACGTCACTTTGGACTTTGAGAAACTGGGATGGAGAGCCTTGATTCAGATAGTTCTCTCCCACATTGCTTTAAATTCATCTCAAGGGACCCCTTTGAAAATGGCCATGCCAGTTTCTCCTCTCCATAATCTAGTGTAAGTTTGGAGCGTTATTTAACCTCCTTCTCTACAAGCTAGTGTGACATGGTTGGTACCGATGGATTCATCAGGTTTTATAGTTTCATATGATACCAGTATCTTCACTCTAGCTTTAAAACTGAGCCGCTACAACCTAAAAATCACAAGTTTGTGTTAATGCGCTAAAGAAATTAGTGGCGTTAAAACTAATGTGTTAATGCATTATTATTGCGTTAACTTCGACAGCCTTAAATAAAATAATAACATAACACTAAACTAAACTAAAGTAATAGAGCTGAGCCACATACTGCTGCATGTGTGACAGACAGTCACAACAACAACAACAACTCACCGCAGTGTGTCAATAGCATCCGTCTCTGTAGGGACACTGAGCTAATCAGATTAACAGGGTTAGAGGGTCTGGAAGGTGGAGGAGGGGTCTGTGTGTGTGTGTGTGTGTGTATGTGTGTGTGGAGGGGTGGTGGGGGGGTTGTAGGTGTGTGTGCGTGCCCACCAAGAGAGCAGATGTAACGGGCCAACAGCGAGGCTCAGACCGTCTCTGATTCCTGTCTCAGTATCTCTGTCTGTCTGACTGAGTGAATGATCGTCTGTCTGTCTGTCTGTCTGTCTGACAGTGTGTCTCAGACGGGGGAGGTGTGGGGGGGTTAGGACAACACAGAGGTATCAGAAAATGTTGGCCAAGTGGCAACTCAAAGGGGTCACACATATCATGGACATAGTTTTGGTTTTATCTGCTAAGACTTTGAGATATCTGTCTTTAGCCTGTTTTACACAGAGAGTCCACAATACAGGAGCAAGAGAGGCGTGACAGCGTCGGCGTCTCGTGTGTGAGTGTAGTCCCTTCATTCTGTGTTTGTACTTTTTATACTGAACAGCGAGGAGGCGAAATAAAGGCAGTCCGGCCTTGAACGGGCTGTTTGAAAGAGGAGATTTCTTTCTCCACCTCAACACAATGCAGATGAATAGAATTTAATTTGTTGTGCTCAAAGCTTTGAAAAAAATATCTTCCACTGAACATTTAGTCCCGATAGAAACTGTGAGGTTTGTAGACACATAAAATCTAAGAAAATAACAGTGAATCAGCAAAATCAGATCCCACTACAGGTATGTAATATGTGTTTTTAGTCATTTGTGTTAACTGGCCCTTTAAAGCGCATTCAGTTTCAGTCTCACTTGAGGATTTATTCTCACTATTTCATCCTTTACTTTCTCTCATTTTTCCCAGAAGAATGCTGTTTGACTCTGGAGGGTTCAAAGGTCAATGAGAGTAGACTCTGATGTCAAAGTCCTGTAACACCCACCCCCTTCCTACTACTTCTCACACTGACAGTGAAAGCAATCCTGGCTCCGATTATGCTTCATCCAAAACATTTTTGGCAACGCAAACTAATAGAGTATAAGTATTTTGTACGAAAAACAATTGCAGCACTTTTTATCAAGAAACACCTCTGAAGATAAATCAGAGGTGTACAAATAAATCAGTTCATTACAGAAACTTTAAATCACTTTTAAACCTTCTTTACCTGACAGGATGACAGATAATCTACTAAACTAGCTGCTTTTCAAGTCACAACAAGAAAAAAGTAATCAACAAGCCCTGGTTGTAATCTAGAACCTGAATCAACAAAATCTAAAAGCTAAAAACAAAGAAATTATTTCAACTTTCAGTATATAATCTGGTTTAAAGCGGTCTTGAAGTGATGAAAACTCGGCTGTTGGGAACTTAAAACAAGCCCTGAGAACGTCCCTCCAGCCAGGTCTGGTGGAGGCCGGCGGCCTGCAGCTAAACCCACAATTTCCATCTCCATCACAATGCTGTTTAGCCGTCTTCCTCCACCTGAGTCCCTCCCTCTCACCGCAGGCCTTTGTCTCAGTCTGGTTCACCCAGGCTGCCTCCGTCTGTCCCCCTCCGCACGTCTCCACGGCCCGATCCGCCTCGGCCTCGGCCGCACCACAATGTTTAGACAAAGTGAAAGAGACAGAGACACGCTGGCTGTGGAGGAGAGTGATGCGAACAATTTTCCGCCTTCTCGTTGTGTGTAACTGCCCGCGGTGTTTGTCTCAGAGGGTTTAAAGGCTGGATCCGTAAATCCCCCGAGCGGTAAACAGACGACGGACTCAGCATGTGAACACCAAAACAGTGGGAATGAGAGGAGGGCTCCTCCTTAGTGCAACATTAAACTCTAAATGTTAGCAATTCAGAGTGCTTTGCATGTCTTATGTATGTACTTTGACATTTTTTGGGGGTCCTGTTTACTGTCTTACTGGGGCTTTGATGGAGGGCTGCGTTCAGTGGAGACAGACTGCTTTGGATCATGTTAGCTTAGCGTAGCTCCTGGTGGCTCCAACGTTGCCATATTCTGTCTTCTTAGCTCGCTTGCTAACCGTAGCCGCTGGAAAACCAACATTTAAATCCACCCGGTTCTGTTGAGATGTTCTTTTATTTTGGAAATACGATGCAACAAACAGTTAGATGATGAGCACTAGCAGACTTTATCAACTATTCTAAAGCTGCATGTTGTTTTTCAAAAACACAGAGTGACCAGAAACTACAGTCTGAAGGCCTTTACACACCAAGTCCCTATTTATTCTATGTCTTTTAATCCGTCATCTGATAAAAGTCGTTACGCACATAAACCTTGGACACTGTGTCCGATGCGTTTCATTATTCTTTTTCAAACATTTGCAGGTTGTTCTCGTACATCGTTCGTAGCTATACTTATGAAAAGTAATGCACTGTAATTAGTTTATATATCCCACGCTATCAATTTGTATATAATCCACATAATTGTGAACCAGGAAGTATAAAGAGTGACAAACGCTGCGTAGGGAGGAGTAAAAAAACACTGGTTTTTCATCCAGGAGACCGCTGTTAGTGTCCTGTCTGAAACCAGAAGTCAACATTGATGTAACTTCCGTACTTAAGTAACGCCACTTCCAGAGTTATTGTAACCAAAACGACAATATTTTCCTAAACCTAACTAAGTTGTTTCCTGTAACGAGCAGAAATTGACACTTGTCGCTGGACATTCGTAGGAAAACGCACGAAAAATGAGGAATAACTTTTCGTAAGATATCATACAAATCATTGTACGAGGATACGTTGAAATTCAATACGAGACAAAACTGAATTAATTACGTGGGTGCGATGGATAGCGCTAGTCCCAAACGGGTCTAATGAATGAATGACATTAGGAAGAAGCTCTCGTTCAGCTGTCTAGAGCTCAATCACTACTGTCTAATCTTTAGTTCATCCTTTGTTTTGAGACCATCCCTGATTCCAAACTGTTCTGCAATCAGCTGCCACAATCTACCTTTAAATCCTGCATCTCTGTATTCTTTTATTTCTTTATAGTAAAGTGCTTTATGCTGAGAGACGAAGTGAATGAGTTTATCAGACGCCAGTTTGGATGATGATGTTTGCGTGTACGGTGGCGCTGAGTCCCATTATTCCAAAACCCCAATAGTCTGAAACACAGCCCGTTATTCCAAACAGAAGCACATGGCTAATTATTATGCTAAATGACATCATCGGGCCTTCCCCGGACACAATGACCCGCCCAACTCTACCTCTGGTTGGCTTACCCTGATTACCTAAAACCTAACTAATCTCACTCCTCATGCCTAAACCTAACCAACCCAACCATGGAAGGCATTAAAAGCAAGGAGACGGGAAGGACCGATGATGTCATTCTGCATAATAATGTTTGTTGCATGGAGAGTGTGTATTTTCGGAGCAATAAATCATCAGCACAATTGGCAGTTTCTGGTCAAACAACCCTCTTTAGGCTTTTCACGGATGCGAAAAAACTAAGAACATCTAATCTGGTCCGAAAACGTTAATGACGGACGAAAGCTTCGGAGTCGGTGTGTAAACGTGATTGACACCGTGTGCGGTTGTATTTATTTTTGAACGTGCAACAATTTCCTCTACACGGCAATATGGTTAGAAAAATGTAAAAAAAAAAGAGGAAATTTTGCACCCACATGTTATTTTTTCCAGAATTTGTAGAGCCATACCTCAAACATTTGTCGCCCAGAAACCATCTGAATTATGCTGTTCAGGGACAAAAATGTATTTTTGGCAGGCAACGTGGAAGTCTGGCTTCTTAAAGTAGCAACAGCGGCAGCGGCGGCGGCGACAACGGCGGTGGTGGACGCTGTTTTGGGTCACAGCAACTCCCTGTCTGTCTGAAGCATCTCTGTCATCCATCACACATCCATCTATCCATCTATCTACGCATCCAGCTTCTAAAGCTGCTCATCATGTCCTTGTGGCCTCTCCTCAAACGCCCTCCACATCCATGTGTGTTTGTTTTCAAAGGAGGTAGAAAGGGAGGTAGAGTGCTCTTTAAATAGATATTCAGCTATGTATAGTGTGTGTGTGTGAAGGTCCATTTGTATTTACAGTGCAAAGTGCAACCCTAACACCCCAACCCTCCGCAGACAAGAATGAAGCCTTGATGTCAGAGTTCTCTGGACTCTCTCCAGCTCATTTTCTCTCTCAGGAATCGGCTGTTTGCCGTCCAAGTCCTCTCTCTCTCTCTCTCTCTCTGCCCGGACTCAGGTTCTTTAATAGCCGGCCTCTCCAGGCGTGACGGACACATTCCCTTTCAGACACACTTAAAAGGAAATGTCAGATGATATTCACGTGGACACATATTGATTCCTTCATTCGAGGGGGGGGTTTAGGTTAGGCTTCCCGTTCCTCCCTGACCTGGAGTCAGTCTGCAGGGCTCGGTTCAGGCATGAGGAGAATCTGTTTGTGACCAGAATAAAATGTGTGTTTTTAACTTATCACGGAGAGATGTGTTGTTGTTTTTTTTTGTCATGGATACCGAAAGAAAAAACACACTTTTTATTGTCGCGACCCGGCGTCTTCCAGAGTGGAACAAAGAGGAGGTCGAAACAAAACAGTGGCAGTCGTGGTCGACCGGCGGCGTTTCCAACCGCAGTTCTGACACACCCTCAATTTAGTCTCTCTTTTTTTGCTTCGGATCCCTCCAGACAGGCTCCTCCTGACAAAGAGCAGCAAACTCAAAGCAGCCATTTAACCCCTGAACCTTAAAGGGAACATGGATCGGAGAACAAATGTGACTTGGCCGCGCGAGGCTCCTCGATGACAGGATGATTTAGTCGCAGAGAGAAAGAATGTAGAGTTGAGGGCAGACAGAAGCTGACAGTATGTTTTCATGCCTGATCAAAGGGGGGATGGCCGAGCGCTATCAATGCTCTTATCATCGTATGCATGCCACCTCTCAGGGGACAGATAAGACGGAACAATTGTTGCATACCTTTGTGTTTGTGCAGAAGAGACAAGAGGCTGCTGGGGGAAATAATCCTGTCAGGTAGACACTTTTTAAAGATTTTGGCGATGCAGCCTCATGTCTCTGCAAAAAAAGGTTCAGATTTTTTGCAAAAACTTACAAAAACTTGAATGACTATCCAAGGAACTGTTAATGGTTATCCACTTCCAGGTGTCTCTAGAGCATTTAAAGGACTAGTGTGTAACAATTAAGACCTTGGCACACCATGCCGGCCGTCGGACTGTGTCCCTCACCGTCAGCTCTAGTCTGTCTGTGTTGGAAGTTTTTCTGCCGATTCAACATGCTGAATTGGCAGCAGAGCCGGCAGAGCTTGTTCGGTGAGAGAAATCATTCAGCTTCAGTGCACGAGAAGAGAAACGGATGTGAGGAAAGCAAGAAAACAAGTTTTTCATCTTCATCTTATCTGATCGTTCCAACACACGGGTATATTCACAGCGACATGAGCATCTGGAATGAAGCTAAGTGGTGACGCCGCTTTGTTTCATGTACGTATCACAACAATATGTATATCTGCCGTCCTCGGTCTTCCTGTTTCCCCTTTTTGAATGACGAATACAGACTACCGCTACCTGCTGGTGTTGAGAGTTATTTCCTCTCACGCATACGCAGAACGTACGTGGTAGTCGGCCGTTGGCCGTCGTCTTTGCGGTGTGTTCAAGTGCAACTTTTTGGCCAGGACAAAGGCGATGTGAGGCAATGCAACAGTCGCCCTTCATCGCTGCTAGTTCTTTGATGTCGACTTGGTGAGTCTGGGATTTAAGAGGAAAAATACGGTGCACCAACACATTCTCACTCCTAGCTCGTCACATACCGACGCTCTAGGTGCCCGTCTAGCGTTAGTTGTGGAGGTGTCAGGGTCAAAATAAACTTTTCACAGGAAGTTAGGTTTGGGTAACACAGGTAGGGTTAACTTCATAGACAAAAAAGACTCACAGGGCTGACGATACTAACGAGTCACGTGACTAACAGCTGACTTGACACAATAAGTTTACTTTTAGTTTCACCCGGGACACAAAGAGCGGTCTCCTGGGTGAAAGTCCTGTGTTTGTTTGACCCATCCACCTCGCCTCCAACGCGCCCTAACTGGACTCTCACGCTCTTAATACATCACTTGCTTTGACCGTCTAATAATGCGTCAGATACAGGGCCTCCGTGGGTCAGTTGGGAGTTGGGAGTAAGAACGGAGTAAGAACGGAGTAAGAGCGTTTCAGACTAATATGAGCAAAACGTGTTTTTCAACGTTGAAGTGTGTAAACATGTCCTACTAGAAACCTAGTAAAAAGTATGAAGCTGAAAAAAGAGCATGACATGTCCCCTTTAACTGTGAAACCAAAGCACACAGAGATGTTAAAACTGTGTTTGCATGGTCAACAAATCAGTTTAACTCTGATGGAGGCGTGTTCAGTCTTTTCAAAGTAAACAGTCCCACCCACTCGGGGAATGACCCTACTACAGTACGGTACACTGTAAGGTACACTGGAGCTGCAGCTAGAAGGCCCATGCGTCATGCGTCATGCCTATGGAGGGAAAAAAAATAGTGTGGACATTCCTCCTCATCAGTCCTGTTATTCTTGGCTCTGGGAGGACATTCTTTACACCTGGCCTGGACTCCCTGCTAACCGCCATCCTGTCCTACGAGAACAGTCAGCTTCTATACGCCAACCACTGCCAGACAGGGAGAAACATGTGATGGGCCCTTCAAATAAAAACACACACTACAAGCTGAGAGTTAAACCAAAGCTCTCAGGTACATGAGCTGCATCAAGATGTGCGGATTAGGACAGGAAACGACCAGAAGGTAGTTCTGGCTTCAAAATAAAAGACTTGGCAAAAACATTTAGACAACTGTGGCAGAGATGATGTTATTATAATAAGAATATAGAGACAAAATTGAAGCAACACGTGTCTGGAAACGCAGAAAAGAGCTTAATATTACATACATTTCCATAAGTAACAAACAATATGTTTACATCATAACTCAAATTAGATTATCTTTGGAGCATAAGTGTAAAGGAATAATTCACATACTGGATGTTTAGCTCCACTTTCCATGGTCTTTCAGGCTATTTGTATTTTTAATTATTTACAATCATAAAGGGACTGATTCCCTGTACAGTGACATATCCTGCTGCTCTCAGGATTTTGTCAGTTGTTGGACCCCCTGAAGCAAATTTCCAAAACCTCTTAAAACCAGATTTTGAAACAAGGTCCCTCTACAAGACGTGGTGACAACATAAACTAATAAAGCAGGACTAGCTTCTGTTGATGTTGTGTTGTAATGAGGTGGTGACATTATCCATTCACTGCTTCTGCAGAGACACATGTTGGATTCATTACTCTTAACACAGTTTGAGCCCTTTTTATTTATTGTCCTTTATTTAACCAGGTTAGTCCCATTGAGATCAAAGATCTCTTTTACAAGGGAGACCTGGCCAAGATAGCAGCAAGACAGTTATAGTGAAAGTAACAGACAACACATAAATTAACAACATTAAAACTTGCTCATACAAAACACTTGCACACAGACAACCTGGACTACAGCGATTTCACCAGAAGCTTTAAACTCATTCAAGGTAATTAAGTTTTGAAGTTGAAGATCAGATTGTACATTATTCCAAGTAGTATGTGCCGAAAACCTAAAAGCTTTCTTTCCCAATATAGTCGGTACTTTGGGAACTACAAATTGCAAAATGTCCATAGAACGAAGATTATGATTTCCAGTTTTCCGTTTTAAAAGAGAAGACAAGTAAGAAGGAACTAAACCCAGAATGCTTTTGTAGATAAACACACACCAATGACTGAGGCGATGAGCACATAAGGATGACCAATTCACTTTAGAGTAGAGTACACAATGGTGAGTCAAAGAACGATAGTTTGTAATGAATCTCAGTGACCCGTGATACACGCTATCCAGCATGCGAAGACAATGAGCAGAAGCATTCATATACAACACATCTCCATAGTCAATAACAAGCAAAAAGGTAGATTCCACCAGTTTCTGTTTCACACGAAAAGAAAAGCAAGACTTGTTTCTGTAGTAAAATCCTAATAAGAGCTTCAGCTTTTTTACAACATACTGAATGTGCTCCTTAAAAGACAAGTGGTCATCAATTGTGAATCCTAGATATTTAAAAGTAGATACCAACTCAATTTGTTGACCATTTCTCGTTACAATGTTCTCTGATAGTGCTGATCTTGCTATTTTTGAAGTGGTAAAGAACATACAATTTGTTTTGTCTGCATTAAGAACAAGTTGCAGATGACAAAGCTGCTCAGCTGCCCTTTGGCCTGAATGATGGAGAACTGAACTTGTCTTGCTGAATTGACTATGGCATCTCCCACCTTTAATTGGATCCATTGTTGGATCTGGAATTTTATTTAACCAATTATCCAATGAATTACCTTTTTGTCTTTGTCCATTTTGACTCTGGTGAGGACACAGTAGTGTTGAAACATTAGTCTGTTTTTTTAGTGTAAATGTGGAAGGTCACTCTCAAATATTTCCCTTTATCTCGACTTTATACGCTATTTTCATTTTGCTGCTTAACATCACACAAAAAACCAGCCCTGTTTCATAAACCAGGTTTTATTTTGAAAAGTCAGATAGGAAGTGGTGCATCTCATCTCGGCTGAATGACACCAGAGAGAGCGAGAGGGAGAGAGAGAGAGAGAGAGAGAGAGAGATAGAGATGAGGCGGAGCGGAGACTCAGCAGAGACCTCAGACTAGTAGAGACACACAGACAGACAGACAGAGAGGCTTCACCTCCTCCTCCTCTTCCTCTCCATCATGGGATAAACGGATAAACTTGTGGACTAACTAACTCTAGCCATCATGGGAATATACCGTGGATCTATCCAGTACCAGTGTTGATGGACAGCATGTCACCGCAGCAGGGGACCATGGGACAGAACCGGTCCGACTCTCTGACGGGAGACAACAAGAAGGTACAAGAGACAGACGCTCCTCTGTGTCCTCTGGTGCTCCTCTGTCCTCCTCTGTGTCCCCCTCTGTCCTCCTGCTGCTGCTGATGGAGAGCTCCATGTGGACAGATCTGTCTGTGCGCTTTTACGCACCGAGCTGCTCATTGAGGAGACACTAGTTTATTCTAGTTGCGCTAGATGTGAGAGATGAAATTGGTGAGATGTGAAACTGCTGTTTTCTGGCATCATAGTCTCATAATATCCCTGCAAAGAACTCTCATATGTTGTGTCTATTTTCTAGAGTTTAAAGACCAAATTAGAGATGAAAAGTTTCTCTATAAAATCTCAGCTTTTTGGGCTTTCATTGCATTATTTTCATTTATATATATGCATATATTTTTTTATTATCATTTGTTATTGAGTTCTTTTTCTTGATATTCTTGCAAATGTGCAGTAGTTTGGCTACTAGTTTGGTGCTTTGAGGAGACACTAGTTTATTCCAGTTGGTGTTTTCTGGCATCATAGTCTCATAATATCCCTGCAAACAACTCTCATATGTTGTGTCTATTTTCTAGAGTTTGAAGACCAAATTAGAGATGAAATGTTTCTCTATAAAATCTCAGTTTTTTGGGCTTTTCATTGCATTATTTTCTATCATTTGTTATTGAGTTCTTTTTCTTGATATTCTTGCAGATGTGCAGTAGTTTGGCTACTAGTTTGGTGCTTTGACTCGGTTTGGACCGTATCATGATGAAGTTGATGCTGGTGGTGTCACTCTGCAGGGGTTGTATTTTAAGTATAGAATCAGTATTTTAAACATGTTCCATCTTTTATTCGATACGATTCAGTGCACTAGATTTGATTTATCTGATGAATTTCACTATTTTCATGTGCAAGTGGAAGAGTGCAGTTTTCCAAGTGTTTCAAGAAAAAAAGGCACTGCATATTGATATTTTCTATTAATGCTACCAAATCCTGACATGTTTAAACAACTTTTTATCCAAGAAAAACGCCCAAATGAACCTCACTATTAGTCTCTTTATTGTTCTCCTGATAAAACAGACTGTCTGACTGAGCTGAAGAGCTGAGAAGGAACCAAATAGCAGAGCAGGATAATGTGCTGCTGATAGTGATTATTAGTTAATCAGACAGGAGTCACCACACAAACACACTGGAATGATTCCTGAACTGTGGAGCCATCAGGTCTGACTTCTCTCTAGTTACTTAGAGCAATTAAAAAACGCATAAAATACATTTCAATTTGAATCTTAAGCTTTGACTTTCCAGTAAATGCCCTCCACATTGAGACAGTTATTATTATTTATTGTATCTTTGTGACCTCAAAGTTTCTCCTTGACACTGACAGCCAGAAGAGGTGAATCTGTGGTTAAGTTGCAGTAAACAGCGCCCCCATCCAGCGCCTGTTTAAAAGGTGTAACTGCATCTTCCAGCAGGCAGGATGTGAGTGGTGAAGGTGAGCTTAGATGTGGTAAAAGTGCAGCTTTTTGGTGGTAAAAGTTTGAAATAAAAAGTGAAGTCATGACCTCCAACGCAACCGACACAAAGAGCACGAGAGATATCAGATAAACGTGTTGTTTTCTAAACTTTGGAATATCCTTTATTAGCATTTAATGGAGTTTTAATGACAAGTTAACCCAACCAACCCAGATCTACCAATGCATGATGGTTAACAGTTACTGTACAACAGGTACAGTAGTTATCCTCCCTTTCTTCAACCCAATACGTCACCTTCTGGCAGCAGAATCCGGTTACCCGTGTAATGTTGTTGTAAGTATTTCACCACGTCCTCCCAGCTGCGGGACTCACTGTTAGTGAAATGTTGTTACTGTAGCTCCTTTTTTTTATGAGCAGTTGCTGCACTTTGGCCTGGTTCGGGGAGTTTTGCTGTGTTGGTATAAGTTGTGAGGAATGAGCTGTCAGAGAAACTGGAGCTTTGCTTTATCATCACTGAGAACGACCGCAGAGTTTCCTCATGCAGGAGGTGTTAGTGTTGAACGTTGAGCTGTACTTGACATGATGCATGACAGGAGCATGTGCATACTGTATGTGTTATATATCAGTGTTTATCCTGCAGAGTTAGCTGAAATGAACTGAAACTTCCTATTTGGTTTCTGCAGACGGTCTTAAGACATCAGGACTTGTTGGTTTCTTTTTCACAAGAAGCCTCGTTGTTGTCTCATCATGATGAGTCAAATGTTTTCATGTCAGTGCTTCATGTCACCTTCAATCATTCTGATTTGACACTAACCTGTCTGCAACAGAGCTGTCAAAGTTAACGCGATAATAACACGTTAACCCTAATGCCTTTTAACGACACTAATTTCTTTAACACATTAACACAACTTGAGATTTTGAGGTTGTAACGGGCTCAGTTTTAAAGCTAGAGTGAAGATACTGGTATCATATGAAACTATCAAACCTGATGAATCCATCGCTACCAACCATGTCATACTAGCTTGTCATGAAGGAGGTTTAATAATGCTGCAATTTTGGGTGTCCCTTGACCTCTGACCTCCAGATATGTGAATGTAAATGGGTTCTATGGGTACCCACGAGTCTCCCCTTTACAGACATGCCCACTTTATGATAATCACATGCAGTTTGGGGGCAAGTCATAGTCAAGTCAGCACACTGACACACTGACAGCTGTTGTTGCCTGTTGGGCTGCAGTTTGACCTGTTATGATTTGAGCATATTGTTTTATGCTAAATGCAGTACCTGTGAGGGTTTCTGGATCAATATCTGTCATTGTTTTGTGTTGTTCATTGATTTACAATAATAAATATATACATACATTTGCATAAAGCAGCATATTTGTCCACTCCCATGTTGATGAGAGTATTAAATACTTGACAAATCTCTCTTTAAGGTTCATTTAGAACAGATAAAAAATGTGTGATTAATCGCGATTAACTATCTTAATCGATCGACAGCCCTAGTCTGTGAAACAGAAGCCCATTACTGATGGAAACTGCTGACTTTGCAGACTGAACTGGGTTCATTTCTTACATGAAACCAATGAAAACCTGACCCTACCCTCAACCGTAATATTTGCAACAAACCATAAACCCAATTAAACTGACTCAAAATGTAATGAAATAGTTTTCGACAGCTCAACAGCACATTTGGAGAAATGTAAAGTAGATGCATCTCTTTCCTCCCAGCACTCCCATGATGCACTTGGTGTTATATATCATGCTGCTCTGTAGTATCTCTGGCCCGTACGACTAACACAAGTCCTTCAACACTTCTAGAGGAGAGGAATATTACCCATAAGTACTGTCTTATTTCATTTCTGTCGCTATATGTTTGACGTTCTTCCTCCAGATATAATGGCTGCAGTGTGCGTTCAGGGCTCGCATGGTTCTGGTATGTTGTAAATAGATTAGGTTTAATAGAAATAGCTGCGGTGGCTGCTGGGATGCCTGTCATACTTCTGTGAGGCAGCGTCCAATTCATCATGTTACAGTGAGATTATCAGAGGGATCATAAACATTGTGCAACTGCTAGATGGCATATCTCTCCTTCTCCATGTCCCTCTGACATTTATCTTTAACCACTTCCTCTTTTCCTTCTTTACTGCTGTCACTTCTCCTTTTCTTTCAGCCAACATCCTCCTCTAAAGTGTCACACTGGAGTTCTGCCTATTTCCCTTGTAGGTTTCCTGTGTTGACCACAGCCAACCACAGTGCTGAATGTGTGCTTTATTTGTTGTTCATCATGAGATGCAAACCTAAAAATGAATATTGCAGACCACCACCTCAACTGACCCTCCTCCTCATCCTCCTCTTCCTCCTCTCTCTCTCTCTCTCTGGCTGTGTAGAAGATGAAGACGTTGGCCCAGAGACGACAGTCAGCTCCCTCGCTGGTCATCAGCAAAGCACTCACCAGATCCAGAAGCGTGTCCAGGTAGGACCCAACACACACGACCTGCTTCCACTAGAACCAGCTGCTGACGTCAATGTAGTTCCTCAGTGGAGCAGCGATCTCTCTCAGTAGAGGCTGTTACAGATGGAGCTGCTGGACAGTTGTAGTTGTACCTCTACTTTACTATTTCTTCTAGTTTCTTCCTATAAACTTCTGGTACATCTCATTAATAAGGAATACTTTATAAAGCTGTGACCGATGGCTTTATTAATATATATATCCTCCTCCGGTATGACGCTTGTTTAGTCTTTTTAATAGCACTTAACTTCTGCACCAATATCCATCTACTATCAACTTATTATTCTTTACAAATGCAGACTTTATAGAAGAAGAACTTCATTGTCATTATGCAAGCATAGTGAAGTTGCTGTTGCGTCAACCTCAAACGGTGCATTGTATTAAAAGACGTCACACATATTTACAAGCAGTAAATAAGGCACGAATGAGATGAAAGATTAGTATAAATATCAGTGATAAAAAGTGCAGAATCTGAGCATATATAAGTACAAACATATAAGCAATGTGAGTATAATACAATAATGATAAAATGCAGCAAGCAAGTGTGCAGAACATCAGCAGCAGCAGCTAAAGTCCTTTAAATACGTCACCTTGGACTTTGAGGAACTGGGATGGAGAGCCCTGATTCAGATATTTCTCTCCCACATTGCTTTAAATTCATCTCAAACATCCGAACTACGAGGCTGGCCTCCCTCCTCCAGACTCATTCATGGCTCAGAGCGGGTTTAAATGCTTACTTCTCCCGGAGCTATCAGGCTTTTTCATCACCCTCGTATCGCACGAATCCCTTCCTCTTCCTTTAACAGCGTCGGAAACAAGCCATTACAAACCCCCCCGGGGACAAAGTTTATTTACTGGAAGCTTTGTCTCTTATATCTTTACTGGTGCCAGATTCTTTGGGGGGATTTTAGAGGAAAATGATGGATCTTTCAATCTTTGAGACAACAGCTTGAAGTTAAATCAAGAATAGCCAAAATGACGTGCATCAGGATCCCGTAAAGGAATGTCAGAAAGCACTTTTAGTCGTTAAAATCTCTGTTTCTTATCCCATCGTACTTTCTCTAATGAGGCTGGTGATGAAGCTGACATGTTTATAACGTGTGATGGTGATGGTGATGGTGATGGTGATGGTGATGGTGATGGTGATGGTGATGGTGATGGTGATGGTGGCAGCTCTTAGTGTTTGCAGAGCGAGATCAGGCTGCAGGACTCAACTGTGAAACTGGTCCATTTAGACCAGAGCTGAGGGAAACACTGGTAAATGGGTCAGTGCTCCGGGGGCTGAATAAAGTGAGAAAGACAACTCACATATTCAGTCAGCAGTAGACATAGAGGACGGGGTGAGACAGACGGAACTATTGAGTGAAGGTCATTTAGTCTGACACAAGTCTAGAGGAGGTATGGAGCCGCTCTCAGCTGTCACCCCTGACCTTTGACCTCTCACCGGGAGGTGTAGGGGTCACCTGGGGGGTCATGTCAGTGAGTGTGTGTGTGAGGTGTTCATTAATGTCCGGATGTTCACGGGGGAGAGATTGTGGTCAGGTGACTCACAGTAGGTAAAGGTTAAAGGTCACAGCAGTGATTACTGTGAATGTCTTAAACATTATTACTGATCCGTCTTTGTTGTTTTTTTCTTGTGTTTAATAATTCATTCTTTGTTTGTAAAAGCTTTTCAGATTATCTCCGTGTTTTGGTAACTGTTGTATAAAAACACCCTAAAGTCCTGTTAATGCAGTTTTAATGGGTACAAGGGGTCTGCCAGCAGTACTTGGCGTACAGCGGCGGACTCATTACTGCATCACCTCCGTGCTCTTTATCCAACAGCACCAGGAAATATTAGAAAACATAAGCAGGAGGATTTTTATTCAAAATTACTGGTTTCCATGTCAAAAAACACAACAGAACCTGTGTTAGTATCATTCTTTAAACATGGTTACAGTTTAAAAACTCGTCTCCAGCTCTGTGTTAGCATTAGGGCTGCCTCCTCTTAGTCGTTTTGGTCTTAGTCGACTAAGATTTCTTCAGTCGATTAATCATTTTGATGCTTTTTTCATGCAGAACTTATTTCCAAGAAACTTCTGAGCACATCTCTGGTAAACACCAGATTTAAAGTGGTGCTTTTGTGTGATTCTTTGTGGAGAAACTTACAGATCTGTTGATTAAATCAACTAATCGAGTCACTAATCGATTATTCGACAAAATATTATGAGCGTTAGTCGACTGAGAATTTCTTTGGTGGAGGAGAGACCTAGTTAGCATTGTGTTAGCAAGGCAAAGCGACAACTTTCACAGGGAAATGCTTCTCAAACGTTGATGGTTTGTGGTGTTTTTTCGCCTTTTTCCTCCATTTTCAACTTGTTTTTTTAATCATTTGATATAAACCTACTTGTGTTCCACCCAAATATGCCTCTAGAAGCTCTTATGTGATGACCTTCTTCATTCTACGACTGTCGTTTGGAGCATCAGCTGGATGCCTGCAAATATGCATATAAACAAACGAGTTTCATATATTCCATCCATCATCTGTAACCGCTTATCCTTTTCATCCCAGCTAACATTGGGTGAAGGCGGGGTTCAGACTATCACAGGGCTGACACATAGAGACAGACAACCATTCACACCTATGGGACATTTAGAGTCAACATGAACCTGCATGTCTTTTGACTGTGGGAGGAAACCTGAGCACCCGGAGAGAAACCCACGCTAACACGGGGAGAACATGCAAACCTTCTTGCTGTGAGGCGACAGTGTTAACCACTGCAGCCCTGTTTCATATATTTCACAGCTTGTATTTTGTTCCTTTCCTTTCTCACACACGTGCGACTCATCCAGCAGAATAACGTCATCGTTGAGCCTCGAGGCCTACGGTACAGTACAGTACAGTTCAGGGTGTTAAAGCTGCAGTATGGATCCCCTCCTCCTCCTCCTCCTCCTCCTCCTCAGGCAGTGAAATGTATACTGCAGGGAGGAAGGTGGCTGCACCATAAAGCATAAAAACATATGATTGGCTCACAGCGTTGACCTCACACTCTCACTCACTAACAGCCACAGAGTCGCCACAAAGGGACACGAACTGTACGACAGCCTCTCCGTCAGTGTGTTTGCTAGTTTAAGTTTAGTTTTTATATATTTAGTTTTAGTTTGTTTTTGCTAGCTATAATGTTTCAGATGTTTGTAGCTGTATACATACGTGGTTGGAGAACTGTGTAGGAACGGCTGGAATGTTTACTGGTTAATCTTTGCGCTATTTTAGTGTCCGATGTGAAGAAATTGCGTCATAGCGCCATCTCCTGGAAGGTAAAGTCTGTTCAATTCCTGTGGTTCAATGTGACGAGATTTGATGGAAATTCATGCAGTCTCCTGTTTTCGGTGGAGATAACGTACATACATCCTCATACAGGGGTTCGTTAGATATCTTAAAAAAGTTATTCCTCATTTTTAGTGTGATCTCCTACAAATGTTCAGCAACACGGGTCAATTTCTGCTCGTTACATGTGTACAGTCTTTTCAAAATAAACTTCCGTCTTCACAGTAAAACTACTTGGTTAAGTTTAGGCAACAAAAGGACTTAGTTAGGTTTAGGAAAACATCACAGTTTGGGTTAAAATAACTCTGGAAGTGGTGTTAACTTAAGTACGGAAGTTACGTGACATTAATCAACGCTGACTTCTTGTTTCTAACGGGACACCAACAGCAGCCTCCTGGGTGAACGTCTGGTGTTTTTTGATCCACCCATCCACTGCGGTCTCCTCCCTACGCGGCGTTTGTCGCTTTTTATACTTCCTGGTTCACAATGACGTGGATTACATCTGAATTCATTTTTGTGGGATATATATACAAATTACAGTGCATTACTTTTCGTAGGTATAGCTATGAACGCTGTATGAGACCATCCTAACATATCATAGCTAAAAAAATAAAACTGAAATTAATTTACTGTCATTTTTATTTTGTTTTTATTACATTTTTAACCAGGCGATATTGTTTCAGTTTAGTTTTAGTTTGGTTTCAGTTTCTCTCTGCTTATTTTTGTTTTAGTTTCAGTTCTAGCTGACTATAATAACCCTGGTTTGTTCTAATATGGCTGTGTGGATACCTCTGTATTTATTTAATCTCTAATCTCCTGAAACCAGAGTCCTAACCTGCATTGAGCTCTTCGAAAAAAGGAGAATTTTTCTGGCTGTTTGAGGACATCTGGTCCTCAAAATGACACATATGAGAACACACACACACACACACACACACACACACACACACACACACACTCACTCACACATCATGCAGAAGACATCTCCTGGTTTTAATAATGAGCTCTGTTAAGGATATCATAGCTGACAGTTTCACTAGTCTGACCTCATCCTCTGTGTTTCCTCTGGCTATATGGAGAGCATTGTGTGTCAGCCAGGGATGATGTTATGGTTTTGCCTATATGGAAATGATGTGGTTCAGAGAGTCAGGTGGACATATGACGGAGACAGACGGTGGAAAAGATGTGAAATTTGATTTTAAAAACCTGGTTGATGTTTCTAGCTTCAGTGTTTCTTCACTTTCTCCTGTCGACCTCACACAGTGTGGGCAGGACGACGGCATCTTCTTTGGATTCTCCATGAAGTTATGCGTGTAATGTGAAATATTTCGCAGTTCCCCTCTCAGGTCTTCACAGCTTTTTAACCTCAAATAGTTGTTGTTCTGTAAATAGCTCCACATCAATTTAAACCAGCTTCAAACCACCATTTCTTTTTCCATTTGCAAGAGCATTAGTGATGGGTACTGAAACCCGGTACTAAACGAGCCCAAGGCAAATTCTTCTCTTTCCTCTGTCTGACACACATACTAACACTGAGCCGTCAATGGACTTCTGTCTGGACGGCTTTTATCTGAGAGAAAGAGGTCAAACTGCTGCTGATGCACAAACACACACGTACAAGTTCAATGTGGGACACGCAAACACTTTCTTTCCCACAAATTCATCTGGACACACACTTTAACACACACACTCTGACTCGCTATCCCAGTCAGAGGTGACATGTTGCATGAGGAACAACGGAGCTCCTCCAGCCGGCATCTCTCTGTTCATTCACTTCTTCTTGAATCGATGCCATAACAACTTCAGATGTGTTGGTGGCCTTAGAGTCAGATTATTTGCTACCAGAGGCAAATCAGCTGCAGACAAACTGATGATACAAACACAAACACACAGAGAGAGTCAGTGTTATTTAAAAAAAAGCAGAACAGATGGACTCTTATATAAGTGTGTGTGTGTCATTGTTGCCCTCAGGGACTCAGTCTGCTCCGTCTGGGTGGACCGTAGGACAGCTGAGGTGACATAACAGTGGATGTAAAATGTTAAACTAAACGTATACTAATGGGGTTAAGCTGTTTGGGAGCATTAAGGTATTAAACAGAAACATGATAGCATGAAGAGGAGAGTGAGAGAGAGGGAGAAAGACAAAAATGGGATGATGGACATGTAAGCAAAGAAAGACAAGATAATCAGGGAGAAAGAGAAAGTTGCAGCTGTTTTTCCAGCTGTTGTCCTCGGGGTGTGTATTTACAGGTGCTTCTGTGTGTGTGCATGTTGATCATGGTTGTCCCATCCCAGCAGCCTCCATGATTTAAGCTCTCAGTGTGTGTTTGCTGCACAAACACAAGCAGTGATGCAACAACAACAGACGTGTCGGTCCACATGAACTGTGCCGAGTCGCTTCGTCTCTTTCTGTTGCTTCATCTGGACAGTTTCACTTAGAGACGCACAATTAATCGGATATTAATCGCAATCACAATTTGGGCTTCCCACAATTAGATGAACGTGATCGACTGCTATATTGACGTTTAAAAAGCTCTGCTCATGGAAAACACTGCTGCGTATCAAATCAAGCGCCTCCTAAAGTAACAGCCAGCCACCAGGGGGGCGATCCAGATGTTTTGGCTTCACTTTTGGGAAGCTGTCATACCACTGCGCGCGCACAGCCTGTGAAAAACGTTCCTGAATGTTGCGGCTGCAGTCCAGAGGACAGGAATAATATACTGTATTTTTTTTAAAGGCCAAATGAAAATGCACTGAATTCAGCTGAAGAAGAACCTTATATTAATTCCTATTTTGATGCAATAATTTGTTAATTAGCAGGAATATAGCATAAAAGTGAAGTACTCTCTAGACTTTATGTTGGGTAAAAACCTTTTGCTTCTAGGAGATACACTTTGAATAAGGATCAGTCTTATTTTGATGCAAAGATTTGTACATTAACAGGAATGTAGCACAACTAAACACAACTAAATTATTCAAAATATTATAAATATGCATACTATTATAACTATTTACTTATTTATTTATTAAACTTTTTTGTCTGATGCACGTTCATTATGGTGAAGAAAATAACTGGATTCAGCTTTTACTACTTTTAGGACATCATGATTTAAATGAGGGATATTTAAGTGTTCTTAATGGGAAGTTGATTCCCGTCAAAGACGTCTCTTTATATATCCACGGTCACAGACGTTTTCAGTCCAAAATGGTGGCAGCGCTTCGGCTGTTGTCAAAAAAGCACTGGAGTTTCATCTCTTTGCTTCTTTGTTGAGGGTCTAAGGACAGAGAACCCTCTTGGACAAATCTGTGATTTGGGGATATAAATCAAATAGACTCGTCACTGCCCTACTTTGTGATTAATGCTGATAAGATCAGTATTTTCTATAGAAATCTGTTTAATTATTCATGCTGGTACATTAGTATGCTGTGTCGTGTGCTTCATTGTAAACCGGCCTCCTTATTGTGATCCAAAAAGTCAACAGTTGTCCCCGCACGGTGCCGTGCCTCAACAAAGGTGGCCATGTCTGCGCGGGCGGGCCGAGCGCTCCATTTATCAACATCACATGATGCACAATGGAGCCATTAGCTGCTCGTCCGTCAGATCCAAAGGGCGGCCGGCTCAGCTGTCAATCCCACATTCAGGAGGGGGGGATGTGTGCTGAATACGGAAGATGTTGCCCTGAAAGGGTCTTTACAGGAAGGTTTGTCCGTCTGTGTTAGTGTGTGTGTGAGTGTGGGCTCTTCTGACAGCAGCGTTTCCCGGATCTGCACGGACAACGGGAACAGAGGAGGATGTGTTGATGAACTCAATGGGAATTTTTGAGACTTTTGCTCCGCGTTAATCCCAAAGCAACTTAATCAAGGACCCCGAAAATCCTCCCAACGTCCCTCTGCGGTGGTCTTTTACCCCTGTGCTGTCCTCCTGCAGTAGCATGACATTAAAGGAAAACTTCACCCACAAAATGACCATTTATATATCAATTACTCACCCCGTGTTACCTTGGATTCCTGAATTGTTTTTCTCTCATGCCTCCACGGTGAACGGAGAATCAAACAACAGAGAAAAGTCTTGATGAATCGAAGTCAACTCATCCGTTTACAAACTCTCACACAACTGGTGCAGTATAATCCAAGTGTCATTGATCCAGTTGGATGCTCACTACTTCACAAACACATGCATCTTCACTAAAACATTAGTATTTAAAACTGGTCCAGATTTCGCTGCGGGGCCGCAGGTTTCCATCCAGCTCCGCTTTGCCGCGCATACATGCTGTGACCGCTCCGTCCTCCACATGGCGATTACCTCATTAACGTTATGGTTCCCTTATAGTATCGGGTTTAAATCTGAAATATTGCCAAATATTATCGCTTTTGCTTTTCGCTTTGACACCAAATCCTCCACCATCGTCTTGTCTGTCGACTCTCTCTCGTCCCGCGTGTGAAATCTGACTGCTGCTGCTCTGAGCTGAGACTCCGTACAGAGCAGACACATTTACTTTCAGTTTGTAGCGTCCGTCGTCTGACTATGTATTGATCACACAGCGCTGATACGCGGAAATGAACTAAATGGGTTTTATTTCTGTAAAAAAAAGCAAAACTACGGTGGGGACGTAATGTAATCGGTGTGTGACCGACCACCGCGTGACACGGGTAACACCGACCCCCGCAGCAAGCCTAATGATGGGGTGAATTTTGCAACACACATTTCACCTTTAACCTTCCTTCCCATACTGCGATTTGGATAGAACTTTGATTAATCATGCAGCTCTAGTAACTGATATACAAATGGTCATTTTGGGGGTGAAGTATTGCTTTAATGTCATGCCACTGCAGAGGGATGTTAGGAGGATTTTTGGGGTCCTTGATGTGGGTGAAATAATAAGAGCAGTTACTGTCATGTTGAGACATCCAGTAGACGCTGAGCTTTAAATGGGGGAGTCACATGTCAGGGACGGAGACGACTCATTTTGAACTTTATGAACTTCTTTGGAGAAAGGGAAGGGGGAAAGTTATCAAGGCTTGTCACAGAATGCTGAAGGAGTTGACACCAAATATGAAGATTTAAATGTTTTAGCAGCTCTCCAACAAAGAAAGAAAGAAATGCTGAATCTGCAGCAGTTGAAGGGTGCGTTATGAGTTATGTTGTTCAAAGGGGGGTAAAATCATTTCTCAGTATACCACATGGAAAGTCTTTTTTTCTTCCAGGAACAATAGCTGATTGTTTTGCAACTGTTGATTCTGCAATCGTTATAGCAACGTGGTGTCATGTCCTTTATACAAAACAATGGGACATATTCCTCCATATCCTCCACCCGTTTTTACTCTCAGCTCCGACTCGTCCCATCCAGCGTCAAACGTCTAATTGGCATCATTCATCACTGCTGATTGAGTTCTTTCAGCCCCCTTTGGACTTATTTCTGGACGACACACAAAGAGGAAAAAAAAGCAGAAGCACTCCAGCGTGGCCGTCTGTTCTTCGTTAATTAATGACGTAACCCATCACTTACGCAACGTATGAGAGGATCCAAGCTTGGACTTCCACTGGCTGCTTTGTTGAAGGTTACCAACAGTATTGTGTGTGAGTCCTCGTGGAAATCAAGGATGTGACAGTAAGAAGTGGGTGTGTACATGCGTGAGAGAGCAGGTGGCGTGTGTTGATGTTTAGAGACACAGAAAGGTAGAAAATGTGTATGTGTGTGTGTGTAAGTGGAGATTTAGGTCTTTTATCTGGTGGTCGGAGGGTAAACAGGAAAGGATGGAGCCCTCAAACTATTTCCTCTTCCTCCAAAAAATTCCCCTCTGTTTACATCGGCCCATCAGCGGGGCATATTGACAGCAGGAAACAAGATTTTAATTAAAGTAAAACTCTGATTTTTCTGTCAGTAACGAACAAACAAAACAAGTCTTTTTATAAAACTTTACAAAGTGCAAAATGGAGGAAAGAAAAATAGCGTTTTGTGGCAGTTTCAGTTAACAGAGGCGTCTCTGTGCAGCTCTAAAACATGCAAATAATACTACGTTTGTAGCCAAACGATTACACCGCAGGTCTAAAAGTCCAGTATTTATTTGACTGATAATGCGGTTATGTGTGTGGTTTCCAACTGTGAGGAATCAGCGAAGGAAATACAGGAAATAACACGGTAAATATTCCACTTTGGGACTTTAATTACGCTGCAACAAGCTGTTTGGACATTCGAGCCTTTTCACAGCTTTTTCCAAGTCTGGTTTACCACAACATGTTTTTCAGTTACATACTCGCTGCTGCTTCATTATACCATGAGTTTGGAAAATCCCCCGAGTGCTAATACAATAAAAACACTGGAATGAATAATGCTATGTTAATTTATTCTTAGCTTCTTGGTTTTGGCCTTCAGCCACTAAATAATTAGATTCTTCAATATTTACTGCCATTTCCAGCTAGTTCCCTCTTCATGATGCCACCTTCAGTGATGGCTTGTTCCTTTTTCACAGTTCTGCACATTCACTTTAAGGATAACTTTGGTATTTTTCAGCCCTATTTTCCCACGTTTGTGTGTCTAAGTGACTAATGGGGACAACAAATTCTGAAACTGGTCCAGTATTGAGGGAGAACGCTGCAGACGGCAGCCGCTAAACGAGCTGCGAGGGCAGTGAAATCTGAATATCCGTGTACTCTGGCTCAAATAAATACGGGCGGCCGTCGAATTCAAAGAGAGTACCTCTCTCTGTCTTCTGGCTGTCGGTGCCTCATTCCAGATGTTTTGGATCTTCATCCTCCAGGAGATTCATCCTCCCTCTTGTCTTTCTCTCCCTCTGTGTGTTGAATGATAGATTGTAAAGCCCCTTGAGGAAAATTTGTAGATAAAACTGACCTGACTTGACTTGAATTTGAGCCCAACCACATCCAGTGCCGGGGTTAGAAACCTGTTCTCCAAACACATCCCGACCACGTGTCTAACAGTATATGTCACTCTTTGTCTCTCCTCCAGGGAAAGCTGCATGACGCCAGTCAGCCCAGAGTCCTGTCCCCTGGTCCAGGCCTTCCTGGCCGAGTGTCCACGCCGCCTGTTCCTGGGTCACGTCCAAACGCAGCTGAAGACGGGCCTGCAGACGCAGGAGAGACACCTCTTCCTCTTCACCGACACGCTGCTCGTCGCCAAGGCCAAGTAAGTTTCCTTCTGTCTGTGTGAAATGACAGAGAGGACGAAGGAGTGTGTGTTTATGTGGTCGTGTGAGCGAGACGGGAAACGGAGACGGGGAGACGTAAACAGGAAAAAAAATAGACAAAGAAACAAATTAGAGAAACAAAGAAGCAACATTTCATCTAGTTGTTTCTCTAAAGCTGGGCACACACTGGACCATTTCAGCCCGTTTCTGGCACGAATTTTAGACTCGGATGACTCATGTTAGAGTCGGACTGAATTTCAGCTTCATCGGGCGTCGTTTGCGTTGTTTGCCGTGCGTGTACAGGGAGGACCGAGGACAGATTAACTCCTCCCGACCGGACGTCGGACAGTCAGATGAATTTCTGACATGTCGTCCGCGGGCTCTCACACAGTTGAGCCGATTTGCGCCTCTTTTTTTTAGACGTTTCAGCAAACAGGATGACACAGATGATCAAGGCAGCACGTTTCTGCCTTGTTAGCATTAATGTGACATCCACTGACCTCTACTAGCAAACAAACTTTACCTGCCTCGGAGCTTTCAAACAAATCTTTATTTACGACTGTCAACAGCGACAGAACAGAACGGCTCGAGTGTGAGCGCTCAGGTCGTGGCTGACGATCGGACCGTACGGTGCACATAAATCGTGAGCTTTGTCTTCACATCGTAACTCGTACAGTCGGAGTAGGAATTACACAACATTTCTAAAATCCTACCGCGTATACCCAGATTAACGCTGATAGTAAAAACAGTTTGTAGAGGATGGAGTAACATCCTTCTACTATCTTTCCCTAAATTCTCCTCCTCTCTTACTCCACCGCTTCTTTCACTCTTCCCTCCCTCATTTTCTCCCCACTATATAATTATTTCCCAGCCCATTAAATCCATATGAAGCCAGGCTCAGATCAAAGCCTCTCTGGCCTGCCTCGGGCCTACAGTATGGGGCTCCCCACCCACTAACTGCCACACACACATGTTCAAAAATAGACCCTTAAAGAGCACATTTATGTTTTTGAAGTCCACATACAGTACATGCACTAACGCACACATATATAAACACATAGACACGTAGAGATGGAAAGAGACTTCTGCTCTGTGTACTTCTACTTACTGTACTGTACACACACACCCCCACCCCTCAGTGTAGACACAGCGGGAGCTCTGTGGTCGGCCCTATAGGAGTCATGAGCCGGTAGGTGGAGCTGACCCCTCCGGCACAGAGAGTATAATTGGCCGTTACATTGTGGTTGAACACGGGCTGAGTTTGAGGAATGTGTGTTGGTATGTGTGTGTGTTTTTGAGAGAGGAGAGAGAGGGAGAAGAAGTTAATTGGTGTGTGTTTGTGTGCCGTTATATCTGTGTAATAGCAGGGAGAGTGTGTGTGTGCCACATGTGTGCCTGTATAATCACAGATGTAACGGTGGATAAATACACTCCTACTGAGCGTGCCTGTCTTAAAACAAATGCTGAAAATAGCTAGACATCTTTCAATAATTCTGATCTATAAAAAGCATTTCTTGAAGGACTGACATATGTTCGAGGATTTATGGAAAAAAAAATGAAGAAAATGAAAAGTTAGTTTGCAACAGTAGAGGACCCCAGTTGGTTCCTTGTGGAACCCCTCTCAGGTTTTTTATGCAATCTTTTACAGCGGAAACCTGCTAGGGTTTCTCTCTTGCAAAGATTTCTCCTAAATACGTTGTTTGATTCATAAGACAACAAGTTCGGTAACTGATTAATCATTTAAGTCATTTATGAAGCAAAAAAAAAATCTAAATTTTTCGTGGTTTCATCTTCTCAAATGTGATGATTTCCTGCTTCTTCTGTTTTTAATCATTGTTAGTTGAATATCTTTGAGTTTTGGACTGTTGGTCAGATGAAACAAACTACTTGGAGATGTCATGTCGGGCGATGGGAAGTTGTGATGGGCATTTATCACTATTGTCTTAGATGTTACAGACTAAAGCCCTGTTTGCACAGGACTAGTATTACCTGGAGACCTCTAGTCATTTGTAATAATTGCGGAAGTCGTCTGTGATCTTAATCCCGTGCAAAATTGCCATGTCCCTAATTTTTTGTATAAATTCTACCGCAAATTACCGACCATATTTCACCAGCGCAAATGGGCCTGACGGTGAAGGGGAGTCATTGCAGGCTTCCTGGTAGCCTTATGAGAACACACTGTTTACCATTGGCAGAGCATTTTGGCAAATTTTACTTGGGCGCTACCCACATAATCAGCTGTGCTGCTCATCCCACAAATGCATGATCCTTACAAGTTGGACATCATTGTGAAGGTAAATGAACAGGCTTTCCAACGATGTAAAATACAATGACCATTAGCATTTTAAGAACAGAGAAATAATCGACCAAACACAAGTTTCCGAACTTTTTTTTCCCAGTTTAGTTAGCTCACTTATTGCTAATTGACCTTTTAAGAGATTGTTGCCATAGCAACAAAGCTATCACATCAGGCTTATCTATGGGGAGACGTGGCTAACGTTCCTCCTCCTCAAATTAAGTCATTCTTAATATTTCTGCTGCAACAGAACAGGATTAATTAGACTAGTCTAACCTGACAATCTAAGACCAGTCTAAGGCCAAGACTAGTCTTAAACTAAGTTTATGCAACTGGCCCCTGGTAATAGCTACTAGTCCTGTGCAAATAGGGCTTTAGACAATGAAACTAATTGTTAGCTGAAGCCCTGGGTCTGGTTTAATGTAACACACACTGTGTCCTGTGCAGGTCTCCCACTCACTTCAAGGTGAAGTCCCAGGTGCGAGTGTGTGAGATGTGGACGGCCAGCTGCATGGACGAGGTGTGTGAGGGCAGCACCAACCTGGAGAGGAGCTTCGTCATGGGCTGGCCCAGCTGCAACTATGTGGCCTCCTTCAGGTACATATTCACACACAGCACAACATCAGGAAGTTATCAAGAGAGGAGCGCCTGAAGTGTCGTTTGATTTGATCAAACAGGACCAATTAACTGTAACTTCATTTCCTCTTATGTTTCTTCATTCAGTACATCTGCTTGCGTTGCATGACAGTAATTCAAACATAATTTCTCAAGTGGCTCTCTGAGTCACTCAGACGGGAACTAAAAACTGAACACGCAACCACAAAATCCCTAAAACCTTACGTGTGAAGGCCCTCGATCCAACCGCCGTAGATAACCACACACACACAACACACATTCATATATCCTGCGCTGTAGAGTTGCACCTTCATCGTCGATGGCGTAGACACATCTGAACTCATTCACGCTCATTACATCTAGCATCAGAAGGAATCCACTCATAGCTGGGGGGCGAAGTCTGCAGTTGGAGTTACATAACATATCTACAGTTGCTTTGAACATCTCTGATTGTGTTTTATCGCTCTCTTTACTCCTCTTCAGCTCCGAGGAGCACAAGGACAAGTGGTTGGCACTCATCAAGAGGTAAATGTTTGGCTTTGGCCTCGTGCTACTTTGTCTGTTATGGTTTGTTTTGGTATGTTAGCTTGTATTTCATCTTGCAAATCAAATCACGGGGCAGGAAAGATTTGATTTGGAGGGAACAGAAGGGATTAAATAAAAGCCAGCTCAGCATAAGTGAATAAATACATGCTTTGAAAATAAGATGTTAGTTCCCCATATCTCAGTGCTGCATCGGCCACATGAACTTATATTCAAATGCTATTTTTATTTGAACACTGACCTCTTTGCTTTGTGTTTTCTCTGCACACAGTCGGATCATTGAGGGAAAAGGGAAGGACGACCCCAAGACCATTCCTCTGAAGATCTTTGCTAAGGATATTGGAAATTGTGCATATGTAAGATTCTCTTCTTTCCTTTCCTGTGATATTATTGCTTCCATCAGCACAAAACGGTTTGATTTGCCTTGGTCTGTCCCTTAAAGAGGGTAATTTATAACATCTCTGGCCGTGCTGGCATGTTATGTAACACAAACAACTAGATATTTCCATAATGTCTCCTAAATGTCTCCACCAGGCCAAGACACTTGCGGTCAGCAACACTGACAGCACCACTGATGTCATCCGCATGGCTCTGCTGCAGTTTGGTATATTGGTGAGTTTGTAGATGTTTGTTTACACCACAGACGAACATTCATGAAGGAACCTTGACAGGAAAAAAACAGGCAATTTAATTGAAATGTAAAAAAAAAATGTTAAACCTGCTTCTCTCTTTTCCTCTGTGTAGGGCTGCGTTAAAGACCACCGGTTGTGGGTGAGCTCCAGTAAGGACGACCCTCCATACCCTCTCATCGGTGAGCCCCCCCGTCATAGACATTGTTATGGAAAACCTTAACCTTAAAAAATACTCCTTTCCCTCTAGTCTACTCTTTAGAAAGGTGCTTCACCTCCAACGGTGTGGGATAAGATTTATAATAAGACTGGTAAATTCTTACAATTTCATAAATTCATTAAAGTAAAACAAAAGAACATCCGGTCTCATCCCTCTTATGAGGACTATTCCGGAAAGTCACTGCTGCATCAGCAGGACACCAACAGACTCAACATCTGGGAGTATTTCGGAGCAGTTTTGTGGTATTTCCGTGACATTCTGTTACCATAATCTTTTGTTCTATCGTTCACACTGAATTCCCAACATCCCAACTCCAGACCGCTGAATGGAACAAATTTTCTGCCCTAATTATGATCATATTTTCTTGCCTTGACTCCACGACGTCCACAAGCACAGACTGCACATACTGTATGAGAGTCATGACCTCTAACCTCTGGACTCTGACCTCTCATTCAGGCCACGAGTTCCCCTTCAGCATCAAGATGAGCCACATTCGGGACGGTGGGAGCAGTGGTGGAGGACGGGGAGGAGGGACGAGTCCCACAGACTGTCCAGGGGTGCTGCTGCTGGACCAGAATCTGCCCCCAGACACCCAGTGCCAGTTCATCCTCAAACCCAACAAGGTCGCCCCGGGACAGGCTCCACTTATAGGTAAGACAGCTGGTCAGGACGGTAGAGTTCCCATTCAGGAGGTCAGACCCTTTTTAAATGACAACACCAGAAAATGTATTTCTTTGTAAGTCAGCGACTTCAAATAACTGTGAGGTTGTGAAAGCACTTTGAGGATCTGTTATAATCAAACAGGAAAAAGAGTTGAAACATCACGATGAATGTTGATGTGGCACCAGGCAAATATGGCATTTAGCTTTGTTCATTCGTCTTCTGTTTGTTCATGTGTCCTATTCACAACGTCAAGTCACATTTTCATTGTGCAAACGTAGTCATTTTAAATACAACCATGTTGTTTTTTCATAAACCTGACGAGGTGTTTTTGTTGCCTAATCCTAAGCAAGTGTTTTTTGATGAATTCACATAATTAAGCATGCGTTTACTGCGACCGAAAATGAACGCCTAGGGGTCTGATAAAGCGTCAGAATGTGACGAGTTGTCAAGTCAATTTGATTTGTTATTGATAGAGCCAGAGCAACACCTCCTCGCGATGCCAAACAGGTAGAGCCAGAGCAACACAACCTCCTTTCCACGCCAAACAGATAGAGCCAGAGCAACATGACCTCCTCTCCACGCCAGATAGGTAAAGCCAGAGCAACAAAACCTCCTCTCCACGCCAGATAGGTAGAGCCAGAGCAACACAGAGTTGGGATGAGAACGTGTTGGGCGTTCAAGGCCCTCCGGCAAAAACACGAGGTGCTCAGCAACGTAAAATCAGCGTGCGAAACGCTTCTCTCTCATTGAAAACAATTACAAAAAGCTGGCCCAGGCTGCTGAGAAGCTCTCTGTCTGATCAGGGCCTGAAGGTGTCTTCCAAAAACGAATTAGTAAAAGTGCTTTCAAACCAAATCTCCTAGTCTCCTCATTAAGTGTTACAAGTTCAGCATTTTGGGTTTAAACCTGCAGCAAGGAAATATAATACTGTATATAACCACGGTCAACAGAAAAAGTATGTGTATGTTTTCCATCAACATGACAGTTGAGGTTTCCAAGTAAGATGGTTGGTCAGCGTCAAGAATCCGTTCATGAATCAAATTCTGTACGAAACCACAAGAGGAAATGTGAGGAAACAGAAGGACAGAAAGCACGTCCTCAGAATTAGTTCCCCTTACGTGAACCATTTCACTTTGTTTATGCTCATTCTGGACTCTCTTGGGTCGTGTTGTTAGTTGTGAGGATGAATCAGGAGGTGAAGAAGAAAAGGAGAACGGTGGGAAAGGAGATTTTAGCGGACGTGAGGTCACAGCGGGGGGTCGGGAGAGACGCCGTGTCAGAATAAGAAAAACATCAGACGGACAATGAGGAAGAAACCCCAGAAGGGAGAGAATAGGAAGATGGAAAGTGAAAAGAGATGACACAGCTATTGAGTAAGTCTGAAGGCCGGCGGAGGTGAAGGAAAAAGAAACAACAGACTGTAATAGATAGAAGACAGAAGAATTTACAGAGGGACAGAAAAAGGAGGAGAAAGAAAAACAGGAGGACGGTGGTGGACAGCAACGAGGATGAGTAACGGGGGACCAGGATGGAAAAAGGACGGGGATGAAAATAAGCTGAGGAGAAAAAGTGCGTGTGTTTTCCAGTCAAGACGGCTGCAGTTTGCCAACCACAAGCTTCGCCTCAGATTCCTTCACCTCAAGCATAACAGCGTCTTACATAATCGCTCCTCACCCTCAGCCCCGCCGCCATGCAGGCCCGATCACTCACGCCCGATCACTCACGCCCAACCCGAAAGCTAACAAACACGTGTGTGTTTATTCTCAAACAATCCTGCAGGCAATTCTGCCTTGAAAGAAACTAAAGCGATGTTATTTATTTCCCCAACATTTTCCAAATTGCTCTAGGACTTGTCCTTTGCGACATACTGCAGCGATCGATTTGAGTTACCTCCACTGCTGTGATGGCATCCCTGTTTATTAAACCCTTTTACCACCAAAACTAGCACATATATGCAGGTTCTTTTAACACGAGGAAACCCGCTAAAAATAGGCGATAGACTCTTTTCTCATTGTGCGACGCGCCGGCCGGCACCGGAAGCAGGGTTAGTAAACAGTGTAAATGTTACGGTTTACATCTTTTTAATATCTGTTACTTATTCAGTGTCTCTTTCAAACTCTGAAACCAGAGTCGGGGATTGTTGGAACAGTGGGAACACCGAGTGTGTTTCGACGATCAGCGAGTTAAAAGCACTGTTTTCTGACTGGAGTCTGGTGGCTTTGAGGAGAGCATATTAATTGTATGTTTTGTACGTTAATATATTATAATAATTGTCCTAATCCATGTTAATTTTATTTATTATATATTCACTTCAACGCGCATCACGTGCAAGAACTTTACATAAAAAGATATTTCCAATATGGTACTTGACAGTCGTCAGTGTGTGCTATGGACACATTTCAGCTACTGACATTGGATATCCAGTCCAACTCACAAACCATAATTATGCTAGACATTTCAAAGCAAAGATGGTGTCCACTCCCCCCCGCTGGAGGAGGTCCAGAACCTCCCAGAGTATCTGCCATAATGTTAGCTTGTCAGTGGCCAAAAGTCTGCCTGTCGCAGAGCTAGATCCCCATCAGCAGCCACATGGCTCACAAAAATACACCATCAAACAGCCAGATGCACGAGTGGAGCTGACTGCACTTCATTGGTCTATTAAGGGAGGTTAATGTGGAAGAATCTAACAAAGTTGGTTTATTTATGGGAGGAGGTCTTAAAAATAACAAAGATGGATAATAAGTGCCCTTCCAAAACCACATTTCTTCATCTGGCATCTCTGTCTATCGAGGACAATGTTTATCAGTTCCTTCTAAAACGCTCATGACCATTACGATAGCAGGAGATTATAGTAGGATGATAGACGCTGCCAACCCAGTCCACAAGTCTTCCTCATCCCCCCCCCCCTCTCTGAAACTGCTGTAATGATGTAACGCCTGGTTTACAGCGAGGTCATGATGGCGAGGCCTGCTGAGAGCTGCCAGAGCAATTGTGTTACTGTTGAACTTTGTTCCAGAGCGTACGGTGTACAGTGTTTGGGCACGGCACATCGGTAAATAATGAATTCTACATGAGGTATACCACGTATTTTAATTGTGGGCCCTTTTAGGGCTGCTAGGTCCTCCACCCTATTTTTTAATTGATTCATCGTTCATGTCCGTTACAAGTTCTCAGAGCACAAGGTGACATTTCCATCGTGTTTGTTTTGAGAGAAAAGAAGAATCTAATTTCAGACACCGAAACCAGCAAATGTTGATCTTTAAAGTTGGTCGCTTATTTTCTACATCAACACAGGTTTGAATCCCGTTTTCCTGCATGCATCGTTTTACATAGAGATCAGATCAAATAGTAAATGTTTGCTGTACATTCCCGTTAACATGCACTTCAATGCACACTGCTGCAGAAACATGCTGAGCTGTTACACGAACATGTGGTGAAGACAGACATTCCAATAACACAGGTAGACGTTGTGACTTGGCACCGCTGAGCAAACGCTCAACAAGGAACACACAGTCACACACAGAGCCCCATACATGCACGCAGGCTTTCACACACACGTATGGATAAACACAGACGCCTACACACACACACACACACACACACACACACACACACAAAGTAAACGGTGCTGTCGAGCATAAGGGCATGTCCACATATATCCCTCTCAAACGCTGAGTCAATGCTTCTTTCTGTGTCTTTCTCTTTAACAATATGTCTTATTCTCCGTCTCACCTCACCTTTTTTAAGGTGTGAATATTCAGACAGACGAAGGATTCACGTGAATGGTGGAACAGTCCAATATTTTAGGTTTTAGGTAACCGAATTTGTTGGAAAATTTAGCCAAAAAATAAATATTACAAAACCATTTTCAGTTTGGTGAATCATGAAGCATTGCTGGCCGTGCACTCCTGTGACTTCAACATGCATTACTCAAG
>CAKAKR010069092.1:33552-60169 GCA_916700685.1 Adelosebastes latens
CCCCCCCCCCCCCCCCCCCCCCACAGAGCCTGGTCACCAGAAGACTTTTAAGAGGAAGAGGTCTCTGATCAACTGGCCCTTCTGGAGAGGCTCCAACACGCAGCTGGACGGCCTGCCCCTGTCCCCGACCTCGCTGTCCCCCACTCAGGGACGGCTGTTCGGACGCCCCCTGTGCTCAGTCTGCTCGCCGGACCACGGCCTGCCCAAGCCCGTCATGGTGAGCCGAGCCGAGGTCACGTACTGTAGCCCAGCGTGGGGATAGGGGGGTCAAGGAGATGTACTGTAGTGGGACGGGGAATTCTGTTACTGTTAGATTAATGACATCTACGGACATGCTGGAATCACTAGAGAAGTGAAATCTCAATCTGCTGAATAAGGAACCCAGATTCTACACTTCCTCTCTGATCATATGGTGCTCCAAAAAAACCTTTTAGAAAAGCCGCACTGGAACCACATTGACTATTTAATATGCTAGTTTTGTTTATAACCCTCCCAACCGAGTTCTTCTTCTTCTCTTTCTTAAAGAGGTATTACACTGCTGGAAAGATGATCTTTTCATAAAACTAGACCACCCATTATTTATTTCAATTTAAAATGCTGATGTTGTTTTCTCTTGTTTACTTGTTGTGTTTGTTTCTAAGCTAGTTTATAAACTATTATAATTACCAACTGTAAATTGCATATATGAAAACAACCTTGAAAAAAGGGGACAAAATAAAGTATAAAAAATAAATAAAATAAATAGAATAAATAAAATAAATAAAATAAATAAAATAAATAAAATAAATAAAATTCATGCGAATTAAATTCTGATTGTAGGGAATGACGAATCAAAAACAAACCAAAAACAAAGAGAGGAAGCTAAATTCATTTAATCCTTTGGTTTAAAACATTACTGGACTTTCTGAGCAGTTAAGTGCTTCGGTGTCAAACATTACATGTTTCCTGCTGTTAGGGGCAGAAAGCTCTGGAGCTTTTAAGTAGTTAGTTGAGTGTCAAGGACTAAAACAGGATAATGTGTTCCCTGCAGGACATGCTGGTGTTCCTGTACCTGGAGGGGCCGTACACCCGGGGCGTCTTCAGGAGGTCAGCTGGGGCCAAAGCCTGCCGGGAGCTTCGGGACAGACTGGACAGTGGAAGCGATGACCCGGAGATCACACACCAGTCTGTGTTCGTCATCGCCGCTGTCCTCAAGGTAACACACACACACACACACACACACACACATACACACACACCGGTTTGAAACCAGACAACAGAAAGCGGGAGCGACTGATGTGCGTCCAAAGTCACATAAGTCCAGACGGGATAATCTGTCCGTGCACAGCCGGGCAGGCTGCCAGGCACACACACAAGGTGCTGCATTGTTCAGCATCCAGGCCAAACAGCCAGCGCAGCGCTGGCCGGGCCTCCGGGGAGCAGCTGAGGTGGTCGGAGCTTTTATACCGACTCATTCATCTCACTGCTTTGTTGTGCTTTACCTGTTTTCTGCACAGCGGACAGGGAGCGTTCCACTACTCACCTGAGACCAACACAACGCTGCTGTTAATCAGTTAGTCCAGAAAATTAATTGATGCCAATTATAATAATAAAACTACAGTAACATGGATTTGAATATTGGTCTTTATATAGACTTTAAACAGTGTGAGTCTGTTTGTATACTCGTCCACAACATGTATTTGCAATTATTACTATTATTTTTATATTTTATACACTCAGTTATACAAACAGAAAGAACAAAAGAACAATCAATCAAACTTTATTTATATAGCAACTTTCAAACAAGTCAAATGCAATTCAAAGTGCTGGACAGACGATTGACGATAGACAAAATAGAGTAAAATAAACACTATTATGATGATGATAAACAAAATTAGTATAAACAACAAAACCATAAAATTACAAAATTATAAAACACTACAAGAAAGAAGATAAAAAAAAGAAATAAATGTGTCATGTATTAAGGATGAACTAAACCAGCAGCGTGCAGAAATACAAAACATTTTTCTAGATGCAGCTTCTCAAATGCAACATGTGAGTGTTTTTCCAAGGCTTTTCTTTGTATGTCGGGAATCTGACAGTAATTTAAGTTTTTTTTAACGCAGATGTTGATAATTGAGCTCAAAATCTGTTTTCATTTTTGCATCCAGGACTTCCTGCGAAACATCCCGGGCAGCCTGCTGAGTGTGGATCTGTACGAGCAGTGGATGGATGTGATGGAAGGAGACGAAGGGGAGGAGAGGACGCAAGCTGTCCAGAGGTACGATCTCTCTACACATCTCTATACATCACGTTTAATGCAAAAACCCTACAATATACAACATGTTACCGCCTGTCTCTTTCTCACAAGCACACACAGACACAACAAGTCATACAGATGTTTGTTATTCGGATACAAATTAAAGGAAAAACCTGAATAAATGTGTGTTGTGAAGGTTTGTGGTGGCTCAACACCTGACTGTGACACTTCGTTGGTTTTTCCTTTAATTACGTTGTTTGCGTCTAGAGAGAGAGACAGAAAGACAGAGAGAGAAAGACAGAGAGAGAAAGACAGACAGAGAGACAGAAAGACTGAGAGAGAGGGAGAGAAAAACAGACAGAGAGGCTTCTCTTCAGTTCCAGAGGCAACAAACTAAATTCCTTTTGCTTAAGAAAACAAAAAACAAGCAACATGAAGCAACACACAAACACACTGTGAGAACAAGGACAAAGTGTTTCATGATCTCTGTCGTCATTTAATCCTTCCATCGTTCTCTCTCTCTCTCTCAGGTTGATCCACCTCCTGCCCAGCGAGAACCTGCTTCTGCTGCGACACGTCGTCGCCGTGCTGCACTGTATCCAGGGCAACGCCCACGACAACCAGATGAACGCCTTCAACCTGTCCGTCTGCATCGCTCCCAGCATGCTTTGGGCTCCGGCGCCAAGCACCCCCGAGATGGAGGGCGAGGGCACTAAAAAGGTGAGGACGAATGATATGAAGTGTTGTTAGATCTCTGATCTGGCAGATGATTGTGTTTAAAGGTGCTATAAGTAACTTTCAGAAGATCCTTGTTGTTAATGACACCTGAACTGCCGTCAGCATCCCAACGTCTCTCCTCGTCATCCATTCATTCCTGATAATGGACAGCTCTTTGTGCATTATCCCCTTACATAATGTTCCTATATTTTTCTTGGACCATTGGCTCCATGATGCTAACTAGGGGGAGCTTTAGGGGAGCTGAAGAGAGGCGAGGAACTCGGGGAGCGCCCAGAAACCTCATATTCTTTGGATTTTCTCGGCAAAACAGTCCCGAGTCCTTTACATAGAAATCAGTCCACAGGCGGTTATAGGCAACCGAGAAAGTCGGGGAAGGTTTCAGTTTATAAGTTACATTACAATCCGTTCACACATTGGCAATATAAAGGGATTAAAACACGTAAATTGTTACATATAGTACTTTTAATGGAATAATTCCACATTTTGGGAAATAAATGCTGATAATTAGATAAGAAGATTGATACTAGGGCTCCAAATAACAATTAAAAAAACGGCCCAAACGTGGGAATTTGTACATTTTTGTAAGTTTAGGATGCTGGTAGACTAAGTTAGCTGCTTCCCCCTGTTTCCAGTCTTTATGCTAAACTAAGCTAAATTAGTTATATATGTGAGAGTGGTATCAATCTTCTCATCAAACTCTTGGAAAGAAAGCATTGTATTTCCCAAAATGTCAAAGTGAACAGCACCCTGAATACTCTTAGCTGCTACAGGTGTGTGTGAGAGGCTGAGACGGTGTGTGTGTGAGAGGCTGAGACGGTGTGTGTGAGAGGCTGAGACGGTGTGTGTGTGTGTGTGTAAACTCTGAGGAATTTAACATTTCAGTGGAATAATAGAAGCAAACTGCCTGCGTGTGAGTGTGTATGAATGAAATCACGTGTGACCAGACAGTCAGACGAGAGTTTGACAGACAGGTAAGAAACTGAGATTTCACCGACACAAGTCTACCGTGAGTGTTCACATGCACACTCAACCTCTGCCGGCCTGAAAGACATTCGTCAGCAGACAGTTTCCCCGCGGATGTGAGTGTAGTGACCTCGGAGCAGGAGCTGACCCGCTGACACACAACTGACGATCACTCATGAGCTAAAATCACAACATTCTTAGACTCTGCTGAGCCTGAAATCCCCGAGCTTAGAGCGAGACTTAACAGGAAAGAGGAAAAGCTTCACAGTTTCATGCTGACTTACTCATAAGCACACAGGAAAGTACTGTGTATGTGTGTCTAGTTTACCGCTTAGAGGATTAAGACACCGTTACAGGGTTAGTTCTACTAAATCACAAGGCCTTTAGCTTTGGTTTGATTTACTCAGCTTTATGTCTTAGATCGATTTTACGTGAATCTTTGAGTTAAGTTTCTCCTGAAAGTGCTTTTCGGGGGGAGCTTTTTATCCAGAAAAAGCTCCCCCCATGCGCTTGTATAGGGTTACAGGCCAGCCTTGCCCTGTCCAATATGGCGCCCACGTTGACATATCATTGCAACAGGCTGAAGCATCCAATGCAGCGTCTATGTATACATGTCTATGGTTCAGGAGCAGTGTTTCTGTAGGGGAGAAGAACTCTCTTTGGGCTTTGTAACTTTGCAGACTAAAAAACTAAAGTAAAGGGAAAAAGCACCAAAGCATAACAGGTCCCCTTTAACTGAAATGTGAAGCAACATGTCTCACATCTTTCTCCATCATATCTTGGCCAGCCAGGCTAACCTGAAATGACTTAATCCCACAGCAGTGGCTGCAGCCAGAGCCCGCCACATAGCAGAGGAAGCCCCCCGGAGCCCATCGTGTAGCCACTAAAGACATACAAAGCTGCCTGATTTGTGGTCTATTTGGAAAGTTACAGTATTTGAGTTACACACAGTCTCTGTGGGTGGCTGCTGGTTTGCTTATCTTTTCAGATGTGTGTGTTTGAGGTTCATTGAGAAAACATGCAAAGAATGTCCTACAGAATCCTGAGTGTGTGTTTTAGCGGAAAATTGTGTCGCTGAAACACCCTCCTCTTTGTCTCCTCACACACACACACACACACACACACACACACACACACACACACACACACACTTGTCAGCACAACTACCCACAAATACCTAAATATCTCCCCTGATAACACTTTCCCTCCCCGCTTGTTTGTGTGTGCAGCCAGAAGCGCAGGCGGCCTTTTTCTGGGAAAAAACTTTAAGAAATAACAAAGTGAGATTTCGCCATTTCCCCTCCTTGCGGTCGGAGCCGGGGGCCAACTTTTAGACCAGCGTGGGCTCCTGGCAGCATAATGGCTGGTTTCCAACCTTGTCTAGAGACACGTGAACGCTCCGGAGCGTTTCAGCAAATTCAGTTTGGTCTCCGCTTCCCCTCCTTCTTTCCTGCAGCATATGATTTAAATGTTTCTGGCTGAACGTAGCCATTTAAGAGGTAAATACAGCTTTAGTTTGAGTATTACTTTAGATGGAGACAGAGAGACAAATCATTCAAAAGGATGTTGTTTTTCTCTTGAGCTTTTTCTTCTGCTTTGTTTTGTCATTTTAACCTCTTTTACCGTTTGTGTGTTAAAACACTGCCTTTAAAAACTTCATAAAATGGAGAGTCCTCCTGGTCCTATCCGGACTAAAACCTTTGTAGAATCTATGTGCTTTGTGTTATTTATATCTGCTTTGGCACAGTTGTAGTCGAGGAGTTGCTGAATGAATTCAGTGCGTCTCTGTGCATGGCATCGTTGTTATAATGGTGTTATCCACTGTCTAATCTAGGAAATATTTTAGGCGAGGATAAAAATGTGAATTTTTTCCTTTGGTTCGTCACAGTTTACTCAGGCATAGTAACAGTCACAATGTTACTGACACTGGGGATGAATTCTCTGAGGTTTTACCTATCCATAGAGATCAAGATCATGCATATAGACCTGGTAGTTGTGGAGCTATTCTTCATTTATTTTGGGTATGTCTGTATTGGCGAACCACACCTTCCAGCACCCTATAGGGGTTTAAGAGGTTAATCACAGTGACTTCTCCTCATTACAGTAGAGGAAAAACAGAAATAGTGTTTTCTCTGCAGCCTGCTGGATGTATGTGTTGACTGATGACCGTGAAAAATAGTCAGAAATGACCCACTAACACACAGCTGGGACATCTCTTGATGCACACACACACACTCCCACGCACACGTGCAGATAGTGTATATGCTCCATGCATCCCGCAGTCCGCTCTCAACCTGTGTTCATGCTGCAGACAAATGTTTTGTGAATGATGTAGAGCAGAAGAACAGAAGAGTTGAGGGAGAGTTTAAGACAACATCCCTCAGAAGAAGAAGAAGAAGAAGAAGAAGCAGTTGTGAATGAGCTGTTGAAGGATGAGTGAAAGTGTCCTGGATGCCCACAGGCTCTCAGTGCTCTGTATCACGTAGCAGCCGCTCTCTGAGTGACAGCGAGGAATGCTGACTGAGTGATTGAAGGAGGGAGCAGGGAGGTTAAATGAAAGAGAGAGTGGTGCTGTAGGTCATGAGGGAAGTAGAAAGAGAAAAGAGGAATGAGAGTGGTGAAAACATTAGAAAGAAAAGGGAAAGGGAGAGGTAAACAGGTTTTTATTTCAGAGAGATGTATCATGAGTTGTGCAATCAGCCAGCCCGTTCGCACGAAACGGAGTATGAATGACATAATAATGCACGATTTTAAAATAGATGTTTAATGCCAGAATCGATATATTTGCTTCATTTGAGTCTATGCGGAGGTAGAAGGAAGTTACCGCTTTTATTGTGGTAGTCTGAGTAACGTGACGTCATATCCGTTCCGTATCCGTCAACCAAAACAAACCTCAGAGAGTCTAAAACGTTGGAGGGTCAGCGTGGATACGACCTGCACCCTCACATGTTAAATCCAGCGTGGTAAACACTACACATCCAGTAAAGGATGGAAACACTTTGGGTTTCACACATTGACAGGAAAAGCAGAGCTAGACAGAGCAGAGCTAAAGCTGCATGCTAACTCTGTCACGGACAGGAAACGTTATTGAGTTTCGTCTCTTTGCTTCTATACTCTTTATTTATACTATGACAGTTATTCCTAAAATTAAATAAAAAGAAAACGCAATATATCACCTTGCTTACACTATCACAATATATCGAAAAATATCGAATCGTTACTCCTGTATCATGATCGTATCATGATCGTATCATGATACGTATCGTATTGCCAGATTCTTGCCAATACTTAGCCCTAGCGGACAGTGAGAATGATGTAAAAAGGTGTGCAGATACCACAACTCATGCCACGTTGGAGGCAACGAGGACGGATCCCAGACAGATGAGACATTTGTGCATTCATATTTGCTTGTTATGTAATCGTAACTGTCCCAGCAGAGCAGAGAATTACCCAGGATAATCCAGGTCAACTGTGGCCTCAGGACTTTTATACAGCAGTCATTAGCACATGTGCAATCTGAGGAGAGGTAGTGTAGACACACAGAGGAGATCAAATCAGGAGGTTAATGTTGTCTTTGCCCTCTGGTAACACTTGAGAGGGATTAACTGTGCCTGATTGTTAGAATGAAACTCATTAAGTTATGTAACAGCTCTCATCTCCCTTCATCTGTCAGGTAAAATGTTCATTTTTAATCCAAAGTTTGGCCCTGAAAGTCTTTTATTCTTCAAACATGTGACATAAATCACAGTGCCCTGAAATAACTTCAACCTGTTTTTAATATAAATGAACAGTTTGTTGTTAGAATAGAGAAAAATGACTTGAAAATTCTTGAAACAAGTTGATTTTTGAGGAACCAGGCTAAATTATGTTTCTGATTCTTTCATTTGTTTTAAGAAAATAACACTTTTATGACTTAATGATGAAGAGAAACTACTTCACAGTGTAGCCTGGTTGTTTAGCCAGACAGACTCTTCTTCTGAACACTGAGTCATATAAAGCATATGGACACCGTATGAACAGACAACATCTGGCCCAACAAACAAACAAACACGGAGGCCCCTAAACAGAGTGTGTTGTCTCCTCCTCGCTGTGTTGTCCAACGTGTCGCAGCAACGGCAGGAAAAACAAGTCATTTATAAACACAACCGACCACAACAGACAGGTTTTAGTGGAAACTTTCCAGGAGATGGAGAAGAAAGGACTCTGTTGATGATTCTGAGTGGTCCTGGCGACTCTATGTGTCGTCATATGTGTTTAGTAAATTGTGTCTGTTTAGTTTAAAAGGTGGCGGTTTCAGCCAAGTAACCTGATTTGTTTGAGGAGGGATGATCGTTTCTCTAAAGTAACAGACTCTGTCGGCTTGTTTCAAACAGACTCTTTAAGAAAGAAAAAGAAAAATGATGATGAGTTTAGAAATATTAATCATCTTAGAAGACATACAAACTCCTACACTAGATTCGTCTGTCTCGGTCACTCAACAAACATCAAGCAAGTTATAATCAAAGGCAATAACATTATGTCATGTATTATTATCAGGACATTATCCAGGACCAGGGAGAAGGAGTTTGATGTTTTCTTGGTCGGTGTGGAATGCAAACACTCGTGTAGTTGGAAGAAAAACAAACGAACACAAACATTTCTCAGAATGATAATATGGAAGAAAACACAGCGTTGGACAGCTGCTTGGAGCGTTGGACAGCTGCTTGGAGCTGATACCACTCAGTTATTTAGGTCATGATGTCACAACATGAAGCAGGCAGCAGCTACAGCACAAACTACTAGCTTTGTTTTCAGTGTTTCAGCCAGGCGGCAACCTCCGGGTCTGAAAAGTGAAGCCGATGCAGAAGTGCCTTAAACCTGCATTCTTTCTAACGGACAGCAGGGGGCGACTCCTCTGGTTGTCGGCTGTCTTATTCAGCATTCGGTTGTATTTAGCTCCACCCTCTTTTGTTATTTCTGGTTGCAAATAAACAAGATGGTGACGGCTAAAAACCAAGATGGCGACGGCCAAAAACCAAGATGGTGACGGCTAAAAACCAAGATGGCGACAGCTAAAAACCAAGATGGTGACGGCCAAAAACCAAGATGGTGACGGCCAGCAACCAAGATGGTGACGGCCAGCAACCAAGATGGTGACGGCCAAAAACCAAGATGGTGACAGTCAAAAACCAAGATGGCGACAGCTAAAAACCAAGATGGTGACGGCCAAAAACCAAGATGGTGACGGCCAAAAACCAAGATGGTGACGGCCAAAAACCGAGATGGTGACGGCTAAAAACCGAGATGGTGACGGCCAAAAACCAAGATGGAGACGGCCAGCAACCAAGATGGCGACGGCTAAAAACCAAGATGGCGACGGCTAAAAACCAAGATGGTGCGGCCAAAAACAAAGATGGTGACGGCCAAAAACCAAGATGGCGACGGCCAAAATGACAAACTCGAGGCTTCAAAACCGTAGTCTACAAGCCAATGGGTGACGTCATGGTGACTACGTCCACTTTCTATATACAGTCTATGGGTTCAGCATCATATCCACATCTAATCAATGTCAAAATGTTCATCAGGCAGTGTGAATATATCGGTTGCGTCAACATAGACGCTGCCGAACTGTGCCTGGTTCTCTGAGGAGCTGCTTCAGCAAATGAGTCTCTGCATAAACAGAAACAGAACTTCACCTCCAGCCAACTGTATAACAATGAGAACGAATGGTCAGCAGCTGCAGTGAAAGCAAAGCAGAGTCAAAGTGTTGGTGGCGCTACAGTAAATTAACCAGAAGGTGTTTTCTCCCTGCAGGTGTGTGAGCTGGTTCGCCTCCTCATAGAGAAGTGCAGCAGCATCCTGGGAGAAGACGTCACATCGCTGTTCAGGAGCTTCAGCCAGAAGAGCAGCAGCAGTGACCACGGATCAGGTGAGAGAGGAGACGCTATGAATAGACTCAGTCACATTTCTAATCCAGCTCGGAGTAGTTTGTGTTTTCTAAAACAAAAAGCAACAACAAAGAAACGTACAAATGTGAATATTGTACAATATTAATCACTTGATTCTTAATGCAAATTACGTTCTAATTTGGAGGTTAGATTTTTAAGTTGTGCACAACTATGTAAAAAAAAAGATGTGCACACTAAATATCTTCCTGTGACCTTCAAATTAAACTTCTTATCCATTTTGGACGGATTGAAAAATGTGTTTACTCGTCACCGACCTGGGTAGAAAACATCTGGTTAAGAAGGAGAAGTTAAGCGTTGAGGATCGGACGTAGTAATTAATGACATTTCAGGATCAGGGTCAGAGTCTTAATCAGAGTCTGTGTGCGGCTAAACAACAATGCTTCAGTGTGTTACACCTCTAAATATTACAACATCGAGGTGGTTTTTGGAGCGACCGCCTATAGGCTCTTTCAGGCCTGTTGATTGGGGTCAGCACATCGACCTGCAGTCGTTCCAGTGATTGCCGAGGTCACGGCTGCTGATTGACTAACAGCAGCGCTGAATCTACTCATTCATAAATACCGCTTAACTTTCTTCCTGGCCGCTATAAATAAACCACCAGAGGTGAAGGAGCACACAGCAGGACGACACTTTGTCCTCTGTTCTCCTCGGCTCCAGCAGTGAGCCGCGGCTTTGTTCATCTCAGGGGTCATTTCTTTGAGTTTTGTGGATAAAGTTTGTACCAGGAGAGAACAGCAGAATGTGGTAGTTGTACTGGTGTTAAAATAAATTAATTTTTGTCTGTCTCAAATTGGATTGCTAATTTTAGGAGCTTGTAGGTGGAAATGCCCTAAATTGCAGGATACTTGCGTCTGTAAAAGCTGTAGAATATGAGGACGACTTTGCTATTACAGGAAATGTAACACTAAAGTCAGACTGTGTGTTTTGTTGTCTATATTATTGTGTTTTCTGTGTATTTTTGGATTCTCCACTTTAGTCTCATAATAATATTATTTCTCCTCCTCCCAGATGTGTCGTCCTTCCAGATGAACGACTCGTCCTACGACAGTCTGGAGAACGAGCTCAACGACGACCCCGAGTCTCCGTTCCAGGAGCAGCTGCCTCTCCGTGACAAAGACAAGCCGGACAGCCGCAGCCGCGATTCCGTCATCACCCTCAGCGACTGCGACCCCGATCCCGACCACGAGACCGACCTCCTGCTGCAGCTCCCCCCGCTGGCCAGACCGCGGAGGTTCAGCCCCGCGGCGCGACAGCCCCGCACCCGCCAGGCCAACGGCCCGTCCACGGGTCCCAGGAGGCTGAGGAGGAGCTCAGAGCCCGCCTTGGCCCTGGCCAGCACGCCGCTGTCAGGCATGGCGACGGTTCACGGTGACCACCTGCCTGCGAGGAAGGCGAGCTATGACGCCGCCATGGAGGGAGAGCGGGTGGAGGACGAGGTGTTCCTGGAGCAGCGGCTGAGCGGCCTGCAGCTGAAGGAGGAGGAAGAGGATGGAGGCGAGAAGGGAGGAGTCAAAGTCCAGAATGGCGGGCGGAGGAAGATGAAGCACGCCCCTCCGCCTCCGTTGCGGCTGGACGCCAGCTGTTCCAGTCTGTCGTCACCGGCGACCTCGCCCACAGGCTCCTCCCTCAGCTCTTTAGACTCCGCCTTCTCACAGTACTCTACTGACTACGCCACCAACGGGGCCATCCCATTGGCCGAGCCCGCTCCTTTCTCCCCTCTCTTTCCTGGACGGCCCCAGCCGTCACCCCGGAACTCCCCCCCTCAGAGGGACGCCCCGCCTCATTGGCCGCAGCCCCCCCAGGCCCCTCGGACCAGCCAGACCCCCCCACACCCTCATGGCCTCCACCCCAACACGTGGCTCAAGAAGGACCGCCGGCTGTCACTAAAGCAGTCTGATAACGGACACTCAGAGGAGGACTTGCCCGCGGTGAACGGGAAAAGCCCCCCAACCAGTAACGGCCACTCCGGCGGTGCCCAGGACGCCGCGGTGACCAACCCAAACTGCCAACGCAGATCCAGCAGCCCTCCGTCCTACCAGCAGGCGCTAGTGCAGCTGCAGCGCAGCCGCTCTCCTTTCTACAGGTGCACGGAGAAACCTCTGACGGTCCGAGAGCTGAGGCAGCTCCACGACCAGACCGGCACCCCAAGACCCCCGGCCCCCGCCTCCCCTAGCAGCCTCAAACCACACGCAGGAAGTGAGGCGACAAAAGAGTGCGTGCAGCCGCCACAGGGTGTTTTCTACGGACAGAACGGCACCACTCTGGTCCTCAGGAGGCAGAAGTCCCACTCTCTCACTCTGTCCATGGAGGGACACAAAGGGACGCGGACCCTCCCCCTTCCCCGCCGAGCATCCGAACCCACCAAGATCACTGCGAGCGCTAACCCGTCCTCCAGCCTCACCCTGGACAGACCTCGCACCTCTAAAGGTCAGCCCCAAGACGGCGGCCTGAGAGTATCAGAGGTGGAGCCCAACCACCACGCCGAGCCACGCTTCTGCCTGTCTCCCTCCGCCACCCGGGCCGTACGGGACTACTTCTCCTCCCAGGGTCAGGAGGATGCAGACGCCTGCCTGCGGAGGAGTCAGGAGGTGGCGCTGGCGATCGTGCAGGGGAAGAGGGAGTGGCAGAGCCGGCGGTGCAGCGACCCACGAGTGGACGACTTTGACCAGCTGTTTTTTGCTGAAGAGTCCTACGTGTAAATAAGAAGCGTGTACAGACTTTATCTGATATGTTCACTTGTATATAACTCATTGATGTGATCATATTCCCTCATATACACGTTTCCCCTCTGGCAGTAGACGTCATACCAATACTATGAGGTGTTTACTGTCACGGTACGTCCAAGGTTTTAGATCTTAAAAGGTACAGATGAACTTCCTGCTTCCACGTTTCACCTCTGTGTGGTAGTAAACTGGTATTGTGATTCCTCGTCCACCATAACACTGTGACGTCTGGCAAACATTTAGGCCTTGTCCACACGTACATGGGTATTTTTGAGCTTTTTTCTATCCATGCTCGTCCACACGCAAACGGCGTTTTAGGTCACCGAAAACGGAGCATTTAAAAAAACTCCGGCCAGGGTGAAGATTTGAGCTTGTTACATCAGAGTGTGCGCCGTTGTCTCCTTTGTGAGGCGTCACTAATGAAGCGACTCCCGTGACACAGACTCCTACGTTTTGAGAAGGAAGGAGGGAAAAACGCCGTTTACAAAAATACCTGTGTACGTCTGGACGAGGCCTTAGATTGAAAGGATTGAAGTTGTTTGTCATAATCCACAATATTTTAAGTTTAAAAGTCACGTTGCTTTGTAGCCCTGCAGCTGGGATCCTCTGGTAATGATTTATTGAGTAATGATGCCTGATACAGAGAAGATGTGAAGAGTTTATTTGGACATCTGGATCCCCAAACAATCATTAAAGAGTTACAGCTCTTGTGCCAAAATCTGGTTCCTCTGACAAATATCTTTCTCTGACAAAATGAAGGAAGGACCAGTTCTTCAGAAATGAAAGAGAAAGCTTCTCATTCTCTGGAAGCTTTCAAAATGAAAATAGATATTTTTATTCCCAAAGCATAAAGACTGGTGGGAAATCAAGGCCATGACACATTTTTGTAGTCTGTTTTTAACAGCAAAATATTTGAAATTTTATTAAAAATTGGACCAAATATGCATGAAAAATCAGACTTTACTACGTCACAGTGTTCTCTTCATAGTTTAGTGGGTTTATTAATGCTGCTCTCTGCAGCAGTAACGACAACAACATGGTCCCGATGGCTGCTGTGACTTCATGTGAATACTATGAACATGCTTTGAGCTCCACAACACCTGATGATGTTTACTGGAGCGCCAGAGGAGGAAGGTTTTAGGACAGATTCCCTGTCCGCTGTACATATTTAACAATTATCTTAATGGTGTTTGTACCTTTTATGACGTCTGTAAAGTGATTTTTTTCCCCCCAGAGAGTGAAGTGTTTGTCTGTCTGAATGAGTGAATCAATAGGAGCCGCTATTTATTCATATGAGCTGAGTTTCCAGACACACAGCACACAGTGTTGTCCTCTGAAGCTCTGGTTTATATCTCTGTGACCTGGGGAGGGAGGGAGAGGAGGGAGGGAGGAAGAAGAGAAACCATCGATGTGTGTGTGTGTGTGTGAAAGAAAGTCAGATCGTTTCCTGAGCAGGAATGTGAGAAAACGTGTGCCATTGAGGGAGAAATCTCCTTTATTCTTGCTTGTATAGCACTTCATTATTCTCAACAAGAAACCCTTTCAGTCTCACTAGAGTGACAAGGACAAAGCCTGTTCTATATGTGTGTGTTTATGTGTTGAATGCACCTCGAACTGTTGTAGGTTTTCTCCATAATTCTATGATATTTTTGTTCCAGTGCTGCCGTCATTGCAGTGCTGATTTCTTAGCTGACACTTAACAATAACTGACCTTATTTCACTGTTCAAGGTATGTTAATACTGGGGCTGTCAAAGTTAACATGATAATAACGCTAATTCGTTTTAGCGCCACTCATTTCTTTAACTCATTAGGTTGTAACGAAGATACCGGTATCAGATGAAACTAGAAAACCTGATGAATCCATCGGTACCAACCATGGCATACTAGCTTGTCATGAAGGAGGTTAAAGAACGCTCCAAACTTACGTTAAATTTTGGCGAGGAAAAAACTGACATGTCCATTTTCAAAGGGGTCCCTTGACCCCTGACCTCCAGATATGTGAATGAAAATGGGTTCTATGTGTACCTGTGAGGGTTTCTGGACAATATCTGTTATTGTTTTGTGTCGTTAAATTGATTTCCAATAATAAATATATACATACATTTGCATAAAGCAGCATATTTGTCCACTCCCATGTTGATAAGAGGATTAAATACTTGATAAATCTCCCTTTAAGGTTCATTTTGAACAGATAAAAAATGTGAGATTTAAATATTTTAATCGATTGACAGCCCTAATGTAAATACATACTTCTAGATAATATATTCTTAGCACAATGTAAGAGTAGTCTTCATGAGTATTAACACAGTGTTATTATGAACTTACCATCACACAGGATCCCACACTGCAATAAGGTCATCGTCATGTTAAGTGTTGCTCTCAAAATGTCCTTTATCCTGTCTTCTTCTTCTTCTTCTTCTTCTTATTATTATTATTATTAATATTCTAATTGTTATCTCCATTACAGTGAATTGTGTTCAACGTGTATAGTTCTGCATATTTATGATACAGAAATATATAAATATATATATATAAATATAAATCTATTACCTTGTTCCTGTTGTGTTGTTGTTGTTGTGTGAGGAAATCAAAGTGTATTTTTGTACATGCCAATTCTGCTGCTGCTGCCGTCTCTATAGAAAGTATATTTGCTACAAAACGCACCATGTGTATATTTGTGTACATCTGATGTCCATTAAATGCTCACGAGAACAAAATATCATTGATTTGAATAATAAATGTTGCTCTTGTGAAACTACTTTGTGGATCAAACTGAATTTGTTCTTTAGTGAAGCTCCAAGCATGAAGGTAGGACTGTATTTCTTCAGGGTGGGATGAAGAAGAAGAGACACTGACATCAAGGAATTGACCATTTATAGTGAATAGCTCCACAACTAGCAGGTCTATCTGCATGATCTTGGTCTTTATGGAGAGGTAAGACCTCAGAGAATTCATCCCCAGTGTCAGTAACATTGTGACTGTTACTATGCCTGAGTAAACTGTGATGAACCAAAGGAAACATTTGTATCCTCTTCTAAAATGTTCTCTAGATCAGACAGTGGATAACACCATTATAGCAACGATACCATGCTCATTCAGCAACTCCTCGACTACAACTGTGCCAAAGCAGATATAAATAACACAAAGCACATAGATTCTACAAAGGTTTTAGTCAGGATAGGACCAGGAGGACTCACACTTGGATACCCAAAGTGTGCCAAATGGGGTTTTCTACCTCTTGAAAGAGAATCTGGCTCTAAAATACTCCTGATATCCACTACAGGAGGCTATGTGCACACAATGGAGCCTTTGGCCATGACGTTTACCCTGAGCATCCTCACGTTCTACCATTGTGCACAGTAGAAAATCAATAAAAAACTACTAAATGGTATAATTTTGACTCCAAATGGAGTAGTTCTATTATAATAATGAAATATGATCAAGTAGATAATAACAAATAAGATCAATAACAATGTAAATAGGAGAATAAAACAGAATCCAAAGTCAAGTATGTACATTTAATATAAAAAAATATTATAAAGTAAAAATACAATTTCTTGTGTGTTGATTTTGTAACTAAAATATTGAAATCATTGCTAAACACACATTGTTTGGACGAAATCCACTTTGAGTGTTGTTTTAGTCGCGTTAAGGCCTCGTCTTTTAGAAACTATTCAGAACAAAGACCACCACAGCATTTTATGACGTTTTTAAAGGCAGTGTTTTAACACACAGCTCAGCGTGCCGGGTCCGTCGGGTAAAAGAGGTTAGAATATAAGCAGATTGAGAAAAATCAGGTTATAACGGCCACGATGTACGCATGTTTGTTACTAGTCAGCTACAGTAGTAACCAATCAGCTGATTAATGAGCAACTGGTGGCGAAGCATGAATGAAGCAGCTGATGCCAATCAGCTAATTAATGCAACCAGAACTTCAGTGCTGTCCTGGTAGTCATGTGTTTCTCCCCCTCACCTGTGTGTGTGGCGCTCCTCTCTGGCTTCCAGTCCTGATGATCACCCACACCTGCCTTTCATCAAATCATTACCATGCAGTTTATAAACCCCGGTTCTCCAGTCACTCATCACCAGATAGTTGCTGCGACCACAATGGTAGTTAGCCGTTCTTGGCCTTCACAAGCTCTGCAGATTTAGGCAGAAATATAATGGAAACTAGCACAAAGAAAAGGAAGAGCAGCAACAACAAAGACTGTGAAACTACTTCTAAGTATTTATAAGGCGGTGGAAGGAGATTCTTACGTTACGTTATTATATTCACAAGAACCAGGATCTTATTTCTTACCTTAACCAAATCGTTTTGTTCCCTAAACCTGACCAATCGTTTCACAACGTTAATGTGTGATATGAGGCTGATATGAAACATATTTATGAGACGTATTTTGGTTCAGAAACATTCAACGTATCCCGCTGCTGGGTTGAATCGAACGGTGTCTTTGTTTGAACAACGCTCGGCTGTACGACATCAGTTCGGAGGAACTGAAGAAGTTAAAGAGGATTACACACAATTCTAGTTGAGGTTCATGAAATAATTCATGAAGGAATCCTCTGCGGTTCCTCTCTGACTGCTGTCTGAAGTTTGTTTAAGCTCTTTTAGTTATGAGAGTGAACCTGATATGAATATTTACTGCAAGGAGTCAAATGTACTAACACAAGAAGCGACTTGTTCCTCTGATCTTAATTTATGATCTTTTCTTAACGCCGTTAGTTCAACAACCAGATATATAGATGTTGTTTGCTGATGTTGCTCAGGGACGCAGGTTGCTCAGCAGTTGAACTGATGTAATCAAAACACAACTTAGTAACATAACGGGAATGTCTCCCATAAAACTCACAGGTTTCTTTACAACACGATGTCGTGGTGTTTGTGCTCCGTCAGACTGGATGGATTCTGACAGGAAGAGGGTGTGTTAGAGCAGCTGCAGGCACAGCTTTGATTTCCCTTCAACCTTTCTCTGATATATCTGTGTTTTTAAAGAGTTGTTAAATAGCTGGAGGGAACCAGACACCCCAACACCTCCAGTCTCCATCCAGCTACATCAACCTGTAACTGATGCAAAATAGATTTCACCAGAGAAACATTTCACTGTTTTCACTTGCAGCTGAAGCGTTGAGGGATCTGGAGGTTTCTAGCGTCAACTTTTACCACAGCAAACAGAATAAAAGTTGGAAGGTGAGGGCTCAGATAGTCTTCAAACTGTCCCTACACCCTCTCCCGACCTACTTCCTCTCTGTTTGTGCGTTCGCATGGTGGGTCCGCCATATTGAGACCATCCCAAACCAGTTAGCGGGGAGTTGAGGCGGGTTATAAAACCCTCCAACAGCGAGCCTGCATCGATGCCGACTTTCTACGTGCAACGGCGTTTTGTGTTCGTCTTGGAGCACGCTCTGTACAAAAGACATTTATATCCTCATACAGACTTTAACAAGTTAATTAAAGGTTACACTGTATTTAGGATCAAATAGTCAATTAGTCAATAGTCAATCAATTAGTCTAGAAAACAGATGTGTCAAGTGTTGTATGCCCTTTCCAAAAAGAAGTATACTTCAAGTTTATTTTATGAAGTATACTTAAGTAAAGTTCCCCAAAGTATACTTTATGTAGTAAGTATACTAATATCAATGTACTGGTAGTAAACTAGTAGTGTACTAATTCAGTACTTCTTGAGACAAAATTGGCCCACTTTTTAGTTTATAAAAGTATACACTTACTTTAAATAAGTACGGAAACTACGTAAAATACGTACGGAAACAACGTAATATTTATGGAAAACACATCGCAAACGTCACTAACATAACTTTGGGACACAAACACGCCAAAAGCAGGCACGCCGTTCTTATTGCACACAAAATGACCGAAAGCGACCAGACTGTGTTGCCTAAAACTAAGCCTAAATCCATAGCTTAAATAATATAATGTAAGAAATGGGAATAAAAGAATGACAGATCAGATAACATTAGATATTACAGAAAATGGATTCACAGATTTTGATTGTGACAAAGGATTCCAATCAAATAGATGCCAGTCCCAATCTGGGCGATCCCCAATCGTGTTCCGGCCGGATCCAGCACATATCAAGCTCTGCAAACTATATGATGTTTTTACTAAACATAAAGAAGTTGTTTCGTTGTATTTTTTTTGTTTCAATTGACAGCGTTAACCACGTGTTTAAACTTGTTTAAACTGGGACCATAATCCGGGAAAAAATAAGTTTCCCTTGAAACGTAATGGAGGATGCAGTTTAGTTATATAGGGACGCCATTTTTTGTAGGAGACAGGGTTTAAATAGCCTATATCATGTAGGCAGGTACAACAATACAATAAAATCAAGACTGACATCATTATGGGTTATGGCTAAAAGATAAAAAGGTTGCATCTAATCACTGACTTCATGACCACCTGTTACAGTCGGCCTCTCTGTCCCGCTCACTTCTCCACCTCCCCCTGACCGTACTCTAACCTCCAGCCACTCCCTCCCTCCCTCCCAGCAGTAACCCAGTTCAGCCGTTCCCTTCACCTGAACCTTCCCCGCCCACCTGCTCACCTGTTTCCACTTCCCCTCATCAGCCCTGCTCTACAAATACTGCTCACGCTGCTCAGAGCGATGCAAGAAAAATCAAATGTTTGCACTAAACGCTCTGCTGTGATTATTGATGCCATAGGCTGCTTTCTTTTTTGGTAGTTCAGTCCTCTTTTTAGGTTAATTATTGCAAGGCTGTACTGATCAAGAAGGCTGTATATTTACAAGTGATAATCAGTTGGATGCACAGACTGCAATCTGTCCGTAGAAGAGGAATTTCTTCATGGTTTGGACATGACGTAGTGATGTTGTTCCACTAGTGACATGTTAATGCACTTTATTTTGTAGCTTAAATGAATTCTATCATAAAGTAATATCGTCATCACATACCCCCTACTTTACATAAGTAACAGTACTTTTACTTGAGTCAAATCTTCTAGTACTCTAGTACTATCCCTACATGTACAGCAGGTTTCAGTGTGCTCGGAGGACCAGATTGGTGGAGTTCACGAGGTCTGATCCTGCTATGTGAGGACTCAAGTTCACCACCTGTAACAAGCCATAAATCCCAGTTTAATGTCCTGATGAATGGACCTCGGGTCTACCAGTCTGTGTGTGGCTGAAGTCAAAGAGAAGCCAGCAGACGTTTAACAAGCAGCTGTTAAACAGGATCGATGTGTGTGAGATAACAGGAATCCTCTGAAAGGAACAAACTGTTCCAGAAATGTCGAGACGTCTTCTGAAATATTTCCTCCTGACAGTCAGTTATGTTAGCGTTGAGTCTCTCTGATGTAAGCAGAGAGGAGAGCTGCCAGTGGCTGCTGGTATTTATAGCTTAACATACCTGTCTGCTGGTTTACCTGCTGCATCCCATCATGAACCCTGTGGACAGGTTCATGATGGGATCAGTAATAAGCATTTATATCGCCGGGCAGAGGCAAAGTTAGCAGGTGTAAACAAATATAACCAAAGGCTTCTCATTCCTGAGCTTCTTATTTCAGAGAGGAGGTTTGTAATGTTAGGTAAGGTTTGTCTCCAGCAACACGTGTCAAATTCCACTCGTTACATCATACAGTCTTTTCAACATAAACATCCGTCTTCAGAGACAGATTATGACAGAACTTTTACAACCCTGTCAGTCAAAATGACGAGTAACGAGAAAGTCAAACGCAAACCACTGAACCCCCGAGGGCGTGTCAGTCCCGTTGAAGGTTCTGGGTCCGTGTACGTCTTGATAGATTGTTTATTGGTTTAAATTCAAAGTGGCAGAAACAAGAAAACAACTTGTATTTTCGTTCCATCCTTCCCGCCACCGGGAGACTACTTCAGTTAGCGGTTAGTTGTAACAACTTGCATTCAGCCAACCCAAACCCCAGCACAACACAATTCGTTTCCTCGTCTCTGCCGACCCAGACCCAAGCCAATAAACAAACTTTATAAGATTATAAGAGAGCAGTGTTAATTTGACCGGCTCTCAGAGTTTCAGCACTTTGGCTGATTTTTCGCTTATTCTTCCCCTGCTATTAGTTAGTTGGCTTTTTATATATATAACTGATGACTGTAACTTCAGATGTATGGACCCAGTAGTCGAGGTGACATGCGACTACTATTTGTTTGAAGCATGTGGCCATGGTATTACACAGTGCACCTTTAAAGGATGGATGGAGACTAACCTGACTACAGCTGCCATCCTCCACAGAGGAGCCACCTTTAAATGATGGATGGATGGATGGATGGAGACTAACCTGACTACAGCTGCCATCCTCCACAGAGGAGCCACCTTTAAAGGATGGATGGATGGATGGAGACTAACCTGACGACAGCTGCCATCCTCCACAGAGGTGCCACCTTTAAAGGATGGATGGAGACTAACCTGACTACAGCTGCCATCCTCCACAGAGGTGCCACCTTTAAAGGATGGATGGAGACTAACCTGACTACAGCTGCCATCCTCCACAGAGGAGCCACCTTTAAAGGATGGATGGAGACTAACCTGACTACAGCTGCCATCCTCCACAGAGGAGCCACCTTTAAAGGATGGATGGATGGATGGATGGATGGATGGATGGATGGAGACTAACCTGACTACAGCTGCCATCCTCGAAAGAGGAGCCACCTTTAAAGGATGGATGGATGGAGACTAACCTGACGACAGCTGCCATCCTCCACAGAGGAGCCACCTTTAAAGGATGGATGGATGGATGGATGGATGGAGACTAACCTGACTACAGCTGCCATCCTCCACAGAGGAGCCACCTTTAAAGGATGGATGGATGGATGGATGGATGGAGACTAACCTGACTACAGCTGCATCCTCCACAGAGGAGCCTCCCTTAAAGGATGGATGGATGGATGGATGGATGGAGACTGACCTGACTACAGCTGCCATCCTCCACAAAGGAGCCTCCTTTAAAGCTTCTAGTTGGTGTTTGATACACAAAACACAGGTTTCTGTTGTGTATTTCTTTGTTTTCTTTCTGTGTGAAGGCTTGTTGCTGCTCTACAGGTGCAGCTCACACTCTCAGACCCTCCGCTGCGTCCTGGCAACAGTATCCCAAAGTTTGCTTTTGTTTTCAGAGGGACGATAAGGGAGTTTTAGGGCAGCTTGGCTCCTCTGAGAGATTCCCGTGCCAGCTCGCAGCTCTCTGTGCAGTGAGGTCACGCCTGATATGATCTATGCCTCTAGTGAATTTCAGTCAAAACAGCAATTAGCCGTGTTTTCCTCCCTACGCTACGCTGTTGTTGACCCACTCCGACAAGCATGTAACTCCCTGCACAGGAACCCTGCTCACATTCCCACATACTGTGTTTCTGACACACATTCTGCAGCTTTGGTGAAGCAGTGATGTTGCAATGAAAAGCAGCCGTGAGGAAACTCCCCCTTTTAAGCCCCCACAGGACCCGACATCTGATGTCCATTTAGTTTCTACGTGCAAAAATATCACAAAATAATGGCACTGACAGAGAAACCCTATCCCATGTGATGGAAGTAGCTGTTGTAAGAGACAACCAGGCGTATTATAACACCGGTTCCTCCCAGCTGAAACCCACAGAATGGAACTGTGTGCTGATTTATGGGACTCCGTAGAGGCACACAGACATTTGAAGAAAAACATGTCAGTTTTTTGTTTGACATTTTTACATCTAAATACCACAAATTGCCGGCGCAGCTCGGAAGAATTTAAGACCTCCAGCAAAATTGGGTTACACAACAGGAGAGATTTAGGTGTTGGGACAGAGGACTGAGAGACAAAGACACCTGTTAGAGAGACAGTGAAGAAGAAAGATTGTATGTGTGTGTGCAGGCTGTTCTCATACACCACTTGTACCTATACCTGCGAAAAGTAATGCACCGTATTTCGTATATATCCAACTAAATCAATTCTTATGTAATCCATAAAGAGCGAGAAACGCTGCGTAGGGAAGAGGTCGGGGGGGATGACTTTCACCCAGGAGACCACTGTTCATGTCCCATGTGAAGTCAACGTAGATTTATTCGTCACGTAACTTACGTACTTAACTAACGCCACTTCCGTAGTTATTTTAACCCCAAACCACCATCTTTTCCTAAACCTAACCAAGTTGTTTCCTATAAGACGGATGTTTATTTTGAAAAAACTGTATGCATGTAACATGCGAAAAATTGACACATGTTGTCATCCCAACTCGTCACATACTTGGTCAGACCCCTCGTCGTCACTTTTGTTTAGGTTCAGGCAACAAAACCACTCTAGTTAGGTTTAGGAAAAAAACAACGTGGTTGAGCTGAAAATTACCACGTTTTTACAGTGCAAATGTGACTTAACGTTGTGAACACAGGACACGAACGAACAGCTGATAGTCACATGAAAGTGAAACTTAACTTACAGAGGTCCACCAGCCCGGTGTGTCTCTTTCTCTCTTTAAACTACGTCACCACCACAGCACTTTCTCTGACCGTTTTCTGTTGCTGCACATGGGTTTACATCGTAGTTAATGGACAGCTCGGTGGGTCTCATACCGCCGCTAAAGGGTATTGAACGCCGACGGCTGTGACAAAGCGTCAGTAATTAGAACGGACTTGTAATTTGTAGGAGAACGCACAAAAAAATGAGGAATAACTTCATACGAACCGTTGCATACGTTGGATACATTGCAGTGTGTAGATGTACTGTATTTGTATGCATGCTTACTTTATATACAAATACTGATAGACATATATATATATATATATATAAGTGTTGGGTTTTCTGTCATCTTTTTTGTCTACATATAAATGTGTATTCCCGTGCATGTGCGTGTCCATCTATGCACATTTCTGTATGTGTGTGTCTGTGTGTGGACTCCATGTTCCCTCCATTGAACACATGGTTGTTTGTGAACTTCACTTAAAAAGATGTGCAGTCCCAGTTAGTGTGGCTACTCGGTGGTGCTAAGGGTGGTCAGTGAGGTCAATGTTATAGGTGACCTGTTTGAATGTGACTGGTGATTATCAGAGTCAACTGATGCTGATTAGCTGACAGTTGGCGTGACTTCATTGCTCTGCCAGAACCAATGTAACGCTTCATTAAGAGAGAGTCCAGAAAACCAGACGCAGCGAGCAATTAAAGCTCATTTTAATAAGACATGTCTTTCTTCAGCCTTGTTTCTGCATGTGGCTCTACTGCTGTTAGCTAGGGAATCAGATTTGACTTGTGAAAATTCTGATTTGGGTAAAGCCCAAGCATGAAACAGCCATTATCAAAGTTAGCTGTTTGTTCCCCTCAGAGCTGGCCTGTGTTTAAACTGCACACACCCGTGCTGCTGTTTGGTCAGCCCGGACTCCCTAAACGGCGTGTGAATGACACGACAATTTGCAAGTAATTTTGTGTGCAATAACGTCGTTCCTGCTTGAATAAAAAGGACGAAAGACTGATTACGGTGGTTGGGGTGGGAGGGGAGGTAGATGGGTCCAACGAACACAGGACTGTCAACCAGGAGACCGGTGTTCTTGATCCCAAAGTGTTGTTGAGTTATTTTGAAGTTATGTTAGTGACTTTTGTGATGTGTTTCCCGTACTTCTGTTAACCGTGATATTTTTCCTGCACCTAACTAAGTGGTTTTGTTGCCTAACTGCGACCATTTCATGGTAACAACGTGGTATGAAACGACACGTAAAAAGTCCTTAAAGTAATAATCCTGAAGATTTTCATTTAAATAAATGTCTGTTAAGTCACTAGCTATCGCCGAATGAGGTAACATACTGGTGATCGAGCCTCAGGCCTACTGATGAAAGGTCTTGTATTTGCAGTATTACGAACTGGGTGTCTGTGACGACATTTCCGGGAAAAAGCGTAACGTTTTTTCTCACACCCACAGAAACAATGACACACTCACAAACATTTAAGCACACACATTTAGTAGATCTCTGCCTCAAACAGCTCATCAAATCATTATATTAATATGCAGACATGCACACACAGGAACACATTGACGCTTCAGTCTGTTCTCTGCCACACGGGGAAACCCCAGGACGGCCTCCCGGCTGTCTTCCACATGCTGGTGTGATGCTTTTGTATTTGTGTCCCTTTCATGTGTGCATGCTGGTGGTGAAGGTGGGTGGGAGGGCACACGACTCTGACCTTTGCTGGCATTAAAAGAAACGGATTAGACCAAACTTTCATCTACTGTACCCCTTTGTTATCACCACCAACGCTCTCATCCAGGCTGCCCATGAAATGGAAATGCTTTGAAGATCCTTTTTTTCCCGCTCTGACAGGGGAACCCCAGGATGTTCCTTAGGGAATCCCTTCATACGGGGATCTTGAATCTTAAGGATCCCTTAAAAGTGTTAAGGCATTCTGTTGCAGATCAACATGTGGAGCACAGTGCATATGTTTGTGTGTTTTGATGGCTGGAATGAGAGGGGGACATCATTATACTACTACTACTTACTGTACCATGTAACTTTCAATTACGGTCGCTATCACTTGCTCTACACGTCGCTCTGACCAAATGCAAAAAACATTGCCATTTAACATATAGATAGTTTGCAGAAACCTGGCCTTGAGCCAGATATTGGATATCTTTGAGGATGCTCCCCTGCTGTATATCTAACCTCTGACTTTTTACCTGACCAGCCTTTGTTAGTGGAGAAAGTGACAGAGTTTGTGGATCAATAAAGATTTAGATTGAGGACACACTGTGCTGCAGTTTGGGACAGACGGTGAAACATGGAAGGAAACGTGAGGAGGGGGAGGAAATGGCAGGTGAGTTGGGGGTGCTGCCATGACCTATGAGTACAACATCAAGAACCACTGATACCCCCCCACACACACACAACATCAAGGCTTCAAAAGCACACCATCAACACCTCCGCCCCGTGTCCCTCTCTGATGACTGACACGTATGTGAGTCATGTTTGGAGGCGGCGGGTCAAAGTTATTCATGTTGAAGGGATAGTGTTCTCTTTTTCTTCCTATTTATATACATCACTGCTTCTTTTAAAAGGTACTGCACATGACACGTTACCACCCGTAGACCGTTCTGTTAACAAATGACATTTCTACTGTGTAAACTTCTGGGTGGGAATCTCCTGTTTCTATATACACACCAGACTCCATTGGTTCTGAATGCTTACAAGTGTGTGCAAGCATGTTTGTGTATGTTTGTCCGTCAGCAACATCTGGCGAGGTTACCGAGGATACGGCAGGATTTAGTATCTCCAGGTAGATTTTACTCTCAGCTAAAGATACTAAACTACAAACTGTCAGGTTGGTCGTAGTAAAGCCTGATGGGAGTAAAGACAACAGAGAGATGGTCGGTCACTGCGTAATTTACGCCACGAAACCCATCCGTCTCTCTTATTACCCCTTATTATACCAACTAAACCTTTTGATGTGACACAGTCAAAATGACTGCACACACACACGCACATACGATGTTATATAATGCACCATAAACCCAATTAACCCAACCTATTTTACTGTGAAACCTCTGAACACATGATGTCAACACTTAGGGTGAGAAAGAGTTTGCATTACCAGCCAAACAGCAAATAATATGATCATATAATGTACCTTTAACACAGGGAATATTAGGTGGCCATGGGTGGCCATTATATATTCATCACCTCCAACCCTCTTACATAAGCTCCCTCATTTACTACACTCAGGCCTCTTTTATTGTTCCCTTGCAACTTTTGATACAGCCAAAATATCAGTATACGTTACTGCTTCCCAAGAAGTGACTCAAAGCTGCTCTCAGGTGATACGACTCACCGCCTGGGAGCCATGTTGGAGGTCTACAGCTATTGTGCAACAGTGGCTGTGTACAGCTATCTGAGTTTTACAAATGCACAACTTCACCTCTGATCATGAGCTCTGGGTACTGACCAAAAAGAATGAGAATGCACATGATGGTACTATAATCTGTCAAAGGTATTCTAGACAAAATGAAGCTGGAAAAAAGCCGGGTTTATGCTCATCTTAGTGTCCCGAGCCAAAAATAAC
>CAKAKR010069099.1:9193-35707 GCA_916700685.1 Adelosebastes latens
CTGTGCACGGCATGGTGCACGGTACAAGAAGAGAGGGAAGGACCCCCGTGCTGTTGGCAAAAGAAAGATATGAGAAAACTTGTGGTGCAAGACCAGGGGTCTGCAACCTTCGGCTCCAGAGCCCCATGTGACTCTTTAGCTCCTCTCCAGTGGCTCCCTGTGGATTTAAAAAAAAAAATAGTGGAAATGAATAACTCTTTTTTGTTTACATTTTCATTTTTATTTATCGCTTTAGGTCAGAGAATTAGGGCCACAGTGAGAAAAAAAAAGAAGATTTCAAGAATAAAGTCATAATATTACGGGAATAAAGTCATAGGTTTACGGGAGAATAGTCGTAGTATTATGAGAATAAAGTCATAATATTATAAAGTAGTAATTTTACGTGTTATTTTCTTTTTTTCTCGTAAAGGTATGAATTTATTCTCGTTATATTATGACTTTTTTTCTTGTAAAGTTATGACTTTATTTTCGTAATATTACGACTTTTTTCTCGTGAAGTTATGACTTTTTTCTTGTAATATTATTACTTTATTCTCGTAATATTACGACTTTTTTCTCGTAATATTACGACTTTTTTCTCGTTAAATTATACGTTTTTTCTCGGAATATTATGACTTTTTTCTCGTAAAGTTATGACTTTTTCTTGTAATATTGCGACTTTTTTCTCGTAAAGTTATGACTTTTTTCTCGTAATATTACGACTTTTTTCTCGTAAAGTTATGACTTTTTTCTTGTAATATTACAACTTTTTTCTCGTAAAGTTATGACTTTTTTCTTGTAATATGACAACTTTTTTCTCGTAATATTACGACTTTTTTCTCGTTATATTATGACTTTTTTCTTGTAATATGACAACTTTTTTCTCGTAATATTACGACTTTTTTCTCGTTATATTATGACTTTTTTCTGCAAATCTCCGATTTTTTTTCCCTCAATGTGGCCCTAATACTCCGTAGTACATTTGCACTTTGTCCCTCACTGCATTAGACTTATATACTCTATACTTGGACTATAAACTGTGTTACCTTCATCACAATGCTCAAATGTTTTGCAGCTCCAGACAGATTTCTTTTTGGGTTTTTTTGCCTAAATGGCTCTTTTGATAGTAAAGGTTGTTGACCCCTGTGACAAAAGGTCATGGGATCACAAAAGTCATATTCTCTGAGGACCTTCAATATTTACATCATATTCCATAACAGTCGGGAGTCCATCCAAGCAGTCTGGGCCAAAATGGTGGACCAGACCTCTTACATTGCCACTGCACCAGTTCTTACCACTGTGGTCTTACTCTGCAAACATAAACTGATGCCATAATTTACAATGAAAAATAGTGGCTTTAACTCATCGAAAGAATTTATCCTTTAGAGATAAATTACACAAAATACATTAAATAAGTTAAATTAATCATGATATTTTAATAGCTGGATCTTAACTTTTTCCCCCCTAATTTACAACAGCCATTTCACAATTCCAATCATCCCCACTCTAAATCTGGACACTACACTGCCACTGGGAATTAATGGCGTGTGACGGCCACCGTAAATACACTTCTAATTATCCCCGGCCCATCCCTCAGTGCACACTGACTTCAGTGTAATAACATCGTAAACTCTGGAGAACGTATGTATGTATACAGTGTTATGGGCACAGGGTTAAGAGCCGTACACAGATTGGTCAAAAACGGTCGTAACGTGATTTGCAAATTCTTTGATGGAGAGTCCTCGCTGACCGTTAAAGCCTGTTGCCTTGGCAACTGATTGATAGCTGGGACACAGGAGTGATGCACAAAGACATTAAGGGGTAAAAAAGACAAGAGCCATGGTATGGCCTAGGAGATTAACCCCCTGAGACCTGCTCTAGTAGATTCAGTTTTAGGGCTAGAGTGAAACTGAAACTAGAAAACCTGATGGATCCATCGGTACTGACCATGTCATACTAGCTTGTCGTGAAGGAGGTTAAATAACGCTCCAAAGTCGGGCTAAATTTTAGCGAGGAAAAACTGGCATGGCCATTTTTAAAGGGGTCCCTTGACCTCTGACCCCAAGATATGTGAATGAAAATGAGTTCTATGGGTACCCACGAGTCTCCCCTTTACAGACATGCCCACTTTATGATAATCACATGCAGTTTGGGGAAAAAAGACATGCATTGTAAATGTGTTATTTTCACCTATTCTAAAATGGTGTATTTTGAATATTTCTGCATACTGGGGTTCCTAAACAGTCTTGGAATTACATAAATTGTGTATCACTGTAAAGCTGAGACACTTGTGGATCCAATGAGCCCAACAATTTTTTAAAATATGACCTCACTGTATAAAATGACCTTGTGGTGACCTCTAGGATAATCACAGCCTCATGAAACTTTACAGCCACAAACTAGAGACCTAGAGCATTCAGAGGATGGATGTCTGTCTTAGGTAGATTGACAATAAGGGGGTTTGTGAGCTGTTTCCAGAACAGAAGCGCTCGCCATCCAATCGCCGAATAATGGAATTCTTGCAGAAATCTCCAAAATGTCAAAGGTTTTGATCCCAAATCACAGCATGGCTTTTCAACTTATGACTTATTAATTAATTAATTCGTTTATTTCTGACTTATGACTAGATCAATTTGATACACAGTGCTGAACTGCATCTCAAATTAATCATGAAACTCCCACCTATCAGATGATGTACACCACTTCTATGTGACATCTACTGTTGACCTGCTATCTCCCCCTAAAGACCCCCTTACGCCCCTAAAAAAAGACAATAACGGGTCTATTGTGGGTCTTAAAAACAGCAACAATTTTGTATCCAACAAATTTAGAATTTTTTTATCTGTTGTATTTCTGTTTTCTTCATTGATTTCTTGGCACTTCGTCTTAATTAGTCCACCCCAAAAAAATGAGAAACTGTTTTGATGTGGCACAACTTTTGGGTCGTAATGAGATTTTTATTTATTTTTTATTTTTCTTGTTATTAGGTTGACTGATGCACCCAAACATTGCACACACATGGATACAAACCTGAAACAGAGCAGTTGCAAGTCATGCTCATTGCCATTTATTTCCATGGTGCTGTCTTCGACCAGGCATCGGCGCAGCCCCCCCCCCCGCTGGGCCCGGGTGGACACCGACTGTCACTGTTTGAATCCTAAAAGAGTTACGGGCCAATTAGTCCACTGAAGTATGAAGGCGAGTGCCACGAGGTCAGCGTCTCAGGCAGACAGCTTACAGTTGACTAATCGCCCAAAACGCTTTACTCCTTAACAGAAATGTGATCATCACACGAGGGGGTGGGCTCGAGATCAGTGCTCATATATAATGAAGCTCCTCAGTGGCGAGGCCAGCCAACCCTGGATCCATCTGGGTCCAACTCAAACGGGAAATACCCTATAGAGTTCAGGGCTAATTTTATGCAAAGCAGATTGAGTTTAAGTGAAATGTGTGCGTAAGAGAGAGGGAGAGACAGAGAGGCAGAGACAGCAAGTGTGTGGCCTACTGAGTGTTGAATTAGATAATAAACTGTCTTGGTCTGGTCAGATTGATCACATTGGTAACTAGAATGGCACTCGGAAAGCGCAGACCTCTTTTTCTTTCAAAAGTCACTAAAACTAAAATAGATGAATCTCACATAGATGCTGCTATTGTTATTGTTGTCATGGAACCTTTTTGATTTTTCTTTTTTTGGTTGCCATTTATTTCTGACCATTTTTTGTTGTTCGTCTTTGTAAGCATCTGTAGTCGGTCTTTTCATATGTAGAGCAATTTCACTGATTCTCTTCACTAATTTTTCTGATCTTTATTTGGCTTGTTTTTTCCTTTTCTTGTTTTATTCAATGGATGTGTTGTTTTTCTGTGGACCCCAGGAAGACTATAGCGACCACGTTGTGGAGGCTAATGGGGATCCAAATAAATAATATAAAACCTAGTGTGTACAGCTGTAAGACATTACAGGGACAATTTCATACCTCAGGATTCCTTTATGGAGTGAAACGGAAATACTATAGAATATTAATAAGCACTTTAAAAATGTTGACATTGAACATTATAAAACAGCATCATTAAACATTATCCAGGTTTTTGCATTATATTTCAATGTTCTGGTGAAACTGGTCTATAGCCTACTACTGTATAAGCAACAGGGGAACTGTAGCAGATCTCAACTGTAGCTCTCTGTGACTAAAACACTCTACAGGCATGTCAGTAAACTGCATCTTTAGAGCTAGTATATAATATATAAACTTCTGTGCTACATTTGACATTGATCCCAAAAATAAATAAATCAATTAATTAAACTAAAGTAAAACATATTGTAATATATCTGTCTCCATCCTGCTGTTCTTCTTCTCATTAAAGGAACAGTGTGTAACATTTCGGGGGAATCTATTAGCAGATATGGAATATAATATTCATAACTAGGTTTTCATTAGAGTATCACCTTTACCTTAGAAGGAGCCCCTTCATGTCTCCATAGGGAGCGAGTCAACTTCACAGAGTCCGCCATGTTTCTACAGAAGCCCAGAACGGACAAAACCAAACACTGGCTCTAGAGAGAGCCTTTCATGTTTATACACTCCCAACTCGTCAAATACCGCCGTTTGGTAAGCGCCTCTCGGCAACGGAAACCGACGCACGGAGGCACCCTTTAGCAACAGTATGTGACGGACCGGGCTTTCGACTATCTCCAATGTAAACCCGCCTGCGACGTTATTCGTTATTAATAGTGGTGGATGGGTCAAACAAACTTTCAACCAGGAGACCGGTGTTTGTGTCCCGTCTGAAACTAAAAGTAACGTTGACTTATTTTGTCACGTCAGTCTTTAGTTACATGACTCATCGGTATTGTCAGTTATTGTCAGTTAAAGTTAATTATAACCTTTTTGGTCGCCTGAAAATGTCTTATTCAGCGTTCGGTTGTACTTAGCTCCACCCTCTTGTGCCACTTGTGGTTGCAAAAAACCAACATGGCAACGGCCAAATGCCACGATGGCGACGGCCAAAATGCCGAACTCGAGGCTTCAAAACGGCAGTCCACAAAACCAATGGGTGACATCACGGTGACTATGCCACTTCTTATATAGAGTCTACGGTCACAATGTGGAGCTCAGGGCGCTGGTAACATCGCTCATTTGCACATACCACCCATCGGCAAAGTTTCTTTTTTTAAGTGTGAGTGCTTATCAGCCACCTGCATGTTATCACATCATGCTTATTTCTACGGTCATCACAGTTTTTCCTTAATCTTTTAACCAGGATGTAACAGAGGCCATTGTATGTCACAGCTGAGTTGACACTGGCGCTGTGAAAAGAGCTTCTTTGCTAAAAGCTAATGAGCACTGACACTTATTCTCAGTTCAGCTTATGTATTCAATGTTAGATAGTTGCTCCATTCTTGTACTGTGTGTCTAGAGACAGAAATATGTCACAAGGACATTTTGTCATGTGGCCCATGTGTAGCCCGGCACTATCCTCTCTATCAAAGACACCACGTCATGAACTCCATGTACCAAATCTGTAGCTACTGCAGGCTTTATAATTGCTCAAGTTTATATCTCATCTAGTGTCACCAACATCCAAGAGTGTAAGAGGTTGCTGAAGGAGGACGCTAATGTATCAATTTATGCTAATTTACAATCATTATGGCTCATTAACCTGAGATTTATCATCAACCTCATTAGGGGCATGGTGCAATAAATGAAGCTAAGGAGGCAGAAAGCCTGCAATACTAAATAAACTGATCATTTACTAGAAATGACTTGTTTGTCTACTTGTAAAGACATTTAGCCCAAACCTGTTTGTTTTCTGTATTCGGTAAATAAAATGCCAAATGAGTTGCTTCAATATGTTGATGATTATTTGTGTTATGTTTGCATTTGTGATCCATGTGAATTAATTTAAAAAATTACCTTGCAAGCAGAAGTTAATATATTTAGGTTAAAGGTCCCATATTATGCTCATTTTCAGGTTCATACTTGTATTTTGTGTTTCTACTAGAAAATGTTTACATGCTGTAATGTTAAAAAAACCCGTTATTTTCCTCATACTGAATATGCCTGTATTTACCCTCTGTCTTAAACGCTCTGTTTTAGCGCATTTTGACGGAATTGCGACGGAATTTCAACAGAATTGGGTTGCTAGGTAACAGCTTGGGTCCATGTGTACTTCCTGTCAGCTGATGACATTCACATACACTGCAACCAGGAATAAACTGGGACAAATTTAAAATGTTTACGTTTAAATCTGTGTAAAGGGTCTAAATATTGTAGATTTGTGACATCACAAATGGACAGAAATCCTGACAGCTTGTTTCAAATGCAGAGTTTCTGAATACGGGCTGTGGGTATTTCCCTGTGGATTGAGCGTTTCGATACTTTCACAGTATTTATATAGGACTTAAGCCTTCTTTATAATAAAAAAAAACATGAAAATCTCACTTTTTATAATATGGGACCTTTAAGTAAAATTTGAAATTGCTTTTTGAATATTTGATTTGGTGTATTTCCAATAAAATTAGACATTTTCTTTCTACCATATTTTCTTTTATGATCATTTTGTTTTATGTGTAAGTCTCTTAAACAAATCATTGCTTGCACACACACACACAAACAGTGTGACGGTCTTGAATATGCAGGGGTCGGGATCAGGCCCCTTGTACAAACTGACAGGAAGACAAATGATGCAACGTCCTGAAACATACCAAAAAAACACAGAGTCCTGCAGGCCTGGGAGTGTGTATGTACATGTACATATGGTATGGAAGCGAGAGAGGAGCTTTATGTTTGTGTTAGAGAGAGAGAGAGAGAGAGAAAAACCCACTACTCCGTGTGCGCATATATGAAGGAGCGAGAGACAGACGGCATGTGGCAGGTGCTGGAAAGGCATGTGTGTACTGTGCATATGGCGGTGTGTACATGCTCGCAGCTGCACTTCTGTGAAGAGCCATCTACTAGCTTCCATTTAGCAGGCGGAAAATTTACATCCTCCTGAGCTGCAGTGTGCCCGAGTGCTGCTAAGTGTTTCCATCATTGTTTGGAAGAAGGACACTGGTACTTCCTAGGCGCTCGAAGGGGGTGAGCATCATTCAAGTGGCACAGAAATTGAGTAAATATACATATAATCAATGTCCAATCTGAGATTCATGAACCATGAACATGGGCCCTCTGGATATATTTCCACAGACACTGGCTGTATTCAAAGCTACCTACTATATACTTGAGGAACGCAGTATGCAGTATACAGTACATACTGCATGCTGCGTTCCTCAGTAGTATGCACTATGAAAGTGATTTATTTTGCAGTATGCTAGGCCAGGCTTTAGACTTTAAACCAGCTCTTAAAGCTGCAGTGGGTAGAAATGGAGCAAATATGATTTAAACAAAAAGTTATTTTTATAAAACGGTCACTATATCCTAGTAGTGCATGAGACAGACTCTGTGTCCTCCGGTGCTCCTGACGGCATCTGCAAGATTTCACACACCGGAGGAAAACAAGCAGTCTGAGCTGATCTGGAGCCTTGCCGTCTCTGAGCAGCTGTAAATCACTCGCAAACTCCGATCAAACGGTCAAACTAGGCAGCGCTGATCAAATATGAATCAATATTCTGTTACTGTAATGCATATTTCTCTCCTCAAATGTTTTCAGAAACATCTTGTAGTGTACTGTTCAGCTGTAAAATGAGGAAGTTCGTGCCCCCGGGAGCCATGTTGAGATCTGTTGAGGAAATACCAAGCACCGCCCACCAGCCGGAGCAGAGCCAATAGGAACGCTCTCTCTCTCTCTGAAATGACCTGTGATTGGTCAAAGTCTCCCCTTCACGGGCTAGATTTTCTAAAGCCTGAAAACAGAGCCATGAGGAGGAGCAGAAGTCTAGTTTTCTCTCAGAACACTTGAATTACAATATGCTGAAAGGTTATTATGGAATTTTTGCCCAATGATGCCAAAAAAATGTCTGCCTACTGAAGCTTTTAAGCACTGACAAAAAAAAACAAATTCTATTGCAATATTATCTTAAACAACACAACTTTGATTTGTTTTGGTTTGTGACCAATGTTTGTTTACTTCATATGATACTGCATGTTTTTTTTTTTTTTTTACAGCTTTTCAACTCCAAAAAGGCAGCTAACCACAGGTTCCCCTTAATTTAATAATGGACATTTTGTTGTGTGACATTTAAACAAACCATCCATCAGCAGGGAAATAAAAGCCTAGTCTAGCAGTCCAGTCTCTAGAGAGAGCTCCGGACTTTCTTCTTTTTTGCACTGTCACGAATAAATGGACTGTTATTCTGAAACCAATGAGCGGATGAGGATTGGTATTGTTCAGCACAACATGCAGCTAATGGTAACATCAACAGCAGAAGCGCGTCAGTCCAGGGTTAATCACTTCAGCAGCTAAAGTAATAGACTTAGCTCCTACAATCATCTTGAGGTCAGAGGTCAAGGGGACCCCTTTTGAAAATGACCTTGCCAATCTTTACCTCGCCAGAATTTGTCCAACTTTGGAGCGTTATTTAACTTCTTTCCCGAAAAGCTAGAATGACATGATTGGTACCAGTGGATTCCTTACATCTAGTTTCATATATCTGTATCTTCACCTCGTGAGCCAAAGCGAGACAGGAGGAGGATCTTTCTTCTGCTTTCTGTATATGAAAGCTATTCAAAGATATGCACTCTTACAGTGTTATTATATAACAAGAAACGTGCTGTGGGAGCTTTTGCTGTCTTTATCGGCTCGTTAGACATGATGGACAGAGGAAATGGAACCACACTTGAAAATAGTCCCTGACTCCCTGACTCACAATCTCATTCCTCTAGCCATTCTCCCATTTTCCCTGTTAAACTGTGTAATTGAATACATTACATTCATCACAGAGCACTCCAGCTTCTTTTTTTTTTCCCCCCCATCTTCTCTTTGACACCTGGCTTCTGGGCGACCTCCACTTCACAATCGCTTTTCAATTTAACCCCCAGAAGGAAACAGCAGCTAGGAAACGTTTCCACTAGGGAGATAATATTCTGATATCAATTAAAGAATGAGGTGGGGGTGGGGGGTGGGTGCAAATGGCAGCCGCCGATGATGTGGGAATCCAGAAATTAAGCGGTATTCCCATTAAACCAAAGCTCTTGAAACGGTCTTCCCAGGTGTATTGGTTTCTGTGTCAAAATCTAATGAATCCTGTGCAATAAAATCCCCATACTACTTCCTTTTATCTTTAATTTGACGCCTGACTTTTGTGGCCGACCGCTGTTGTACAATCACACTCTAATTTTCCCCCAAAGCAAAATTTGCCCAGTCTCATGACACGCACGGCACCAATGATTAACTGTGAGCAATTACTATTTGAATAGGGGGGCCTTCTTTGTCTTCTCTCTTCGCCCCCATAAAAGACAGACTAGCTATTAATACTGAAGCACGACGTCGTCTTTGTGTGACCTGTCACTTTTACTGGGATTTCTCTATTCTGGAAACAGGGACACACCAGTCATTTAAACAGTCTTGCATGAGTCTGAACACAGAATCACATCCGAGAACGTGCACGTGAACAGAAAAAAACGTAGTAAATGCACACAAATACATTGTTCTTGTTCATGACAATTGAAGAAAAAAAGGGAGGGGTTGATTGTCTTACAAAACACAGCTCATCAAACAAAGACCATTCACAAGTGGCAGCTCTGACTGATAAACGCAACAGCTTCTCACATTAACACCGGCGTTTGTCATCATCTTGTGATAGTTTTTAAATATCTTTTTGAAAAGCAGAGGATTATTTGACTTACAATTACGTCCCTCATCGCTGTCATAATCACAACCCTCTTCTCCAACAAAATGACGTTCCCATACAACTGAACTGCATTCTCAATTACGCTTCGAGGGAGACTTATTTTTTTTCCCGGATTACAGTTGCAGTTTTAAACAGTTTTAAACATGTGGTTAATTGGTTGTAAATTGAAACAAAACAAAGCAAAATACGCCACAAACTCCTTCCTTAGGTTTAGGTAACAAAACCACTTGGTTGCCTTTATTCGGGATGCAAAAGCTCAGAAAAATCAAACTGGTTCCGAAAAACTAAACTTTTCACTTCGTTCAGTTGCACCATCTACAACGTAATTAAGTTAACCGTAATCAGAACACTGTTGCAGAGTGACTTTTCATCTTGTGTGGCATTCAGGTAAAATGGGAGAGAAGGACCCTACTGACCCGTGACGAAAAGTGAAAGAGCTACATGAGAGTTTCATTTAAAAAGGGGAAGTATGTTATCATGTGTTAACTGTACTCCGCATTTCGCGTATCATTTGTACGCCACGCAAACATCCGCAGTTAGGTTTAGGCAAGAAAATCACTGACTAGGGTTCAGGTAAGAAGTACAGTTAGAGTTAGGGAAAACGTCATGGTTGGGCTTAAAATAAGTACGTAAACTAAGTAAAATATATACGAAACAACGTAACACAACTACCGAAAACATGTGAAATAAAAATAACGTGACAAACATCACTAACGTAACTAACAAAACAAAACACGGGTCAACAACGGTCTCGAACACGGCTCTTCTGGTTAGAAGTCCGGTTTGTCCCCCCACCCCCATAGCGGCCTTAATACTTATTCGTAGAATCCAGCAAACTTTTATTTTCTCGTCTACCCTGTTGATCTGTTTCACTAGTACCATGCATGGACAGACACAGTACATCAAGATAAAGACAGAATTAAATTAAATCAGCACCAAGTTTTTTTTCTTCAGAAAACTGCTGACTGAATATAAAAGACAGAATCACGGACCTTGACTATGTTCATCCAAATTCTATTTTAGCTCTAAAAAAAAGCCAATGACATTCAACACTGATCCACGTAAAACTGACCCATGAAGCACTGTTCACAATCAAACACTGAACTCAATTTCCTCGGATGATGGAGGTTCAGAGCCCTGGTTTTGAACGTTTTCTGGGCCAACGCACTACTGACGAATTTAGACTCTTGCCATTGGACCCAGATTCATTAAAATACTTCAATTCATGTCAAAAAAACATAAATCCAAACCACTAATTTAAGTTTAAATTCCTGTTTTCAATTGATTCAAGGAACATCCACACCAAAAAAAAAAAAAAAAATCAGCTATTGGCAACAAGTGTGGGCAACTGGCCAAGCCCTATGATTTCATTTGCATTTTACACCACCAGTCACACACCGAGAATTTACATAAAACACCGTATGAGTATATGAAGGTAGACTTTTTGTTTGTTTTGTAAGGGATTTGCATCTGTAACTGCATTAGGATTCATGGATATTACATTGCAGTACAATACATTCTGTTACACTCAGACAGCACGTCTTGTGTTAAATTTGCATTAAATTTGGACGCTGACAATGTGTTTCATGTTTTGGCTGCATACTCATATTACCTTTAATATGAAATGACATGATCATTATGAGGATAAAGTGCGCACTGTCAGCTTTAATTTGTGGGTATTTTCCACACTATTGGAGATACCGTTTCATTTTTTTGTATCAACCTTTCACATTTCTTTTTTTAAGGAGCCACTGTTTAGGTCTCATTAATGTTTCATAAATGTTGTCATTATTCATTGTAAGTTCATCATTAAGTGAACCAATTGGACCTCACGTGATGGTCAATTGTTTTAAATCATTTAAATTACAAATAATGGTGTCCACTGATAAATCAGAGTTAATACGGGTTCATTTAAAGGGGATTTCTGTTTTTCTTTTATGAATTTCAGTAGTTAAAGCTTCAGTAGGCAGAATATTTTTGCATCATTGGGCTAAAAATTCCATAATAACCTTTCAGCATATTGTAATTCAAGTGTTCTGAGAGAAAACTAGACTTCTGCTCCTCCTCATGGCTCTGTTTTCAGGCTTTAAAAAATCTAGCCCGTGACGGAAGACTTTGGCCAATCACAGGTCATTTCAGAGAGATCGAGCGTTCCTATTGGCCTTGCTCCGGCTGGGTGTGCTTGGCATTTCCTCAAGAGATCTCAACATGGCTGCCGGGTCACGAGCTTTCTCATTTTACAGCTAAACAGTACACTACAAGATGATTCTGAAAACATTTGAGGAGAGAAATAGACATTACAGTAACAGAATATTGATTCATATTTGATCAGCACTGCCTAGTTTGACCGTTTGGTCGGAGTTTGCGAGTGATTGACAACCGGGGCTCATGGACGGCAGCTGAACAACAGACTCCAGATCAGCTCTGACTGCTTGTTTTCCTCCGGTCTGTGAAATCTTGCAGATGCCGTTAGGAGCCCCGGAGGACACATATTTTTTTTTCAGCTTACCCGTCTCATGCACTACTGTCAGGATATAGTGCCCATTTTTATTTATCATATTTGCTCCATTTCTACCCCCTGCAGCTTTATTTCTTTTCAGCTTAATTCAAGCAGTAGCTGAGGCTCAGATATGCGGAATATCGACATATTCTAATTGATTCCCCTTCTTTTAAAATGTATCAAGTAAATATATATTTTTTTTTCATCCTGATTATCCGAACTACATTTACATCACATTTCAAACCTTCACACGGGCCTCAATGTGGCATTAGCATTCCCCCAGGCTCATCTGTAGGCTCAGTATGAGTGAAACAAACAAGTTTGTACGAGTCTACGTGTCATCTGACTATGTCTAAAGGCAAAAGTTTTGTTTTTTTATCCTGTTCTACATGGTCACACAAGAAAGCCTGCTGATATCACCTCCTCCTGGCTGCAACCACAGACTATAAAATACAGGGGCTATCAATCAATTAAAATATCAAATTGCGATTAATCGCAAATTAATCACACATTTTGTATCTGTTGAAAATGTACCTTAAAGGGAGATTTTGTCAGGTATTTAATACTCTTATCAACATGGGAGTGTGCAAATATGCTGCTTTATGCAAATGTATATATGTATTTATTGTTGGAAATCAATTAACAACACAAAACAATGACAAATATAGTCCAGAAACCCTCACAGGTACTGCATTTAGTATAAAAAAATATGCTCAAATCACAACATGGCAAACTGCAGCCCAAAAGGCAACAACAGCTGTCAGTGTGTCAGTGTGCTGACTTGACTATGACTTGCCCCAAACTGCATGTGATTATCATAAAGTGGGCATGTCTGTAAAGGGGAGACTCGTGGGTACCCATAGAACCCATTTTCATTCACACATCTGGAGGTCAGAGGTCAAGGGACCCCTTTGAAAATGGCCATGCCAAGTTTTTCCTCGCCAAAATTTAATTTGCTTATTTTATCCTGGATTATCCCTCAAATTCAATTTAAGATCCCACATTTATCAATATCATCTGGCTTTATCTCCCCCGTTCCCCGAGACCAACTTGAGGTTGTAACAACGTATACTTGTCTCCATGGAAACTCTCCCATCCGTTTTGCTTTTTTTTTTTTTATGTGAATTGTGCATGCGAAGTACTTTGAAATGCAACAATGTGGTGATATAAGCCCTTCAAAGGAAAGCAATATTAGATATTAGGCTCATAAATATGCCATTAGGTGATTAATATTTAATCACAGAATCGAGTTTTACCATATTATGTGGCGGCGGAGGCCTCGGTTGGTTTGACTGAGTTTCAGATAGTGACTTCATAAGGTCAACCTCTCGACAGTGTCTTGCAGTCTGGGAAATGAGCTAAAAAGAGAAAGTGCTTGACAGCCCGATGAAAAGGCAAAAGAAAAACCTTCTTCCCTCCCTGGACGTCTTTTTTAAAGTCTCTTCTGTTTTAAACTCTTCTGTCTCTACGCGTCTCTCCGGCTTTTCTCCGTCTCCCATGGCTCTCTTAATAAATACCCTCTCTCCAAACTTAACCTCTCCAACCTCTCTCCCTTTTTGTCTTTCTTTCTCCTCTCTATTCTTCTTCTTCTCTCCTTATGTTTCGTTCTCCTCCCTCCCTCCCTCCCTCCCTCCCTCCCTCCCTCTCACTCAGGCTTTTTAAAGTGCCATTCTCCCTCGAGGTCTTTCCGTGTCATTACTCCAGTCCTGGATTCAAAATGTCATTAAAGTCATTGCTTTAGTCAGAATTCATTTCAATTAGACCCAGTTACCCTGGGACTCCCAATCGCTTCTTCTTCTTCTTCTACTTCTTCTTCCTCCCTTTATCTCCAGCCACAAATGGGAAGAGGGTGACATTGATGCTGAGAGAATGACCCCATATTACACTTTTCATTTCACATACCAAATGTAGGCTACTGTACACCACTGCATGTAATATTCCAGAAAGAAGCTGGTAAAGATGCAAACGAAAAGTGTCCTGATATTACTGTATTGGCCCAAATTTACATTACCGTTCAACAGTTAGTAATCTCCTGCCACAAAGCTTGATTGGCTCCAAGGACTAGGGAGGAGAGTGGGGTTATTTGAGCCTGCGCGAAGGTGAGCCACCCCTTGTTTCTAGGCAAAGAGGAGGAGGCATCCATTTTCCTGACCCTCTGATGGACAGCAGTCCATGGAATAAGTGGTGAGCACATTTAGGTTCAAAAAACATCTTTTTGCTGCTTAAAGTGTTATTTTTATGTTCAAGGAGTCATGATTGTTGTGTTTGACCAATTACAGACAAGTTTGAAAAAATATCACAAGTGTTAGTGCTTTAGGAAGTAACGATATGAGGCTACACTGTTAGCGTGACGTTAGCTCTGCACTGCTGGATGATACAAGTTTGTTAAAATGGCGGGGGTGGGGTAATTTAAGCCAAAAGGCCTGGGGTAAATTGAGCCATTTATTAAGAGATTATAGTTTTAACTTGTTATGTAAATCTCAATGTAAACTGCAATGGTTCATTAAAGGATAAATAAAAAGATGATCACATAGTTTAATCAACTATAAGGTTTTCTAGGACGTGATTGGTTCACGTTTTACCACCATCTGACATGGCACCCACCTGAAGGAACCTCTCTTGGAAGAGCCACTGCTTTTAGACACAATGTGGGGGAGTTCTTTGATAACCTCCCTTCAGTGATGGGCAGGTATGATTGATAGACTAGGCGCACTGCATACGACTAAACCTATCCTCTCCCTAGACTCAACTTACCCCTCATCGGGGGCAAGTTGAGCCAAGAGACCACTTTTTTTTGTGTTTTGAAAATGTATTTTAGATCCAAAGTGATGTACCACATCCTGAAATATACGTACATGTTTTAGTTGGAGACATTACTGTCATTCCCTCACTTTAAAGACGCCTCAAGTAAAAACTGGCTCAACTCATCCCACGCCTCCCTGCTATATATTTCTGAATGGTTTTTCATGCTTTTAGGGTTGTATAAAGCCCTCTTGACAAATAGGTTATTGTGTATGAAGGGCTTGTGTTGTACACGGAGAACAAAATGCTGTACTGACAACTCAAAGCAGCAGTAGGCGAGATCGGAGCAAATATGATTAAAAAAAGTTGTTTTTATACAACGGTTGCTATATCGTGACAGTAGTACGTTAGACAGGTTCTCTGAAAAAAAAATCATGTGCCTCTGTGTCCTCCGCTGCTCCTAACGGCATCTGCAAGATTTCACAGACTGGAGGAAAACAACCAGTCAGAGCTGATCTGAGGTCTGCTGTCCAGCTGCCGTCTATGAGAGCCGGCTGTCAATCACTCGCAAACTCCGACCAAACGGTCAAACTAGGCAGCGCTGATCAAATATTAATCAATATTCTGTTACGTTAATGCCTATTTCTCTCCTCAAATGTTTAGCTGAAAAATGCTGTTGAAGGAACGCCAAGTTCCAAGCACAGCCAATAGGAACGCTCTCTCTCTGAAATGACCTGTGATTGGTCAAAGTCTCCCGTCATCTGAATGGCCGTAGCCATGCGGATGTGCAAAAGTCTAGTTTTCTCTCAGAACACTTGAATTATAATATGCTGAAGGGTTATTATGAAATTTTTGCCCAATGATGCCAAAATATACTGCCTACTGCCACTTTAAAGGGCAGAAAGAGACAAAGATCCCTCTGAGCCACAGTTGAAAAAGAATAGAAGACCAGTCATTGGTAAAGACGCATCAAAATGTGTGCAGATTTAAACAGGAACAGGTTCCTCTTTCAGTGACAAGGTCACAATAATTTAGCCTGTAACAAGCTGGAATTAACAGATGCAACGTGTTACTTTAGCAAAGCTGTCCTTCAGACTTCACAATAGAAATACAAGGTTAGTCTAAAGTTAGCACTGTTGGAATATCAGCTGGACATACTATGGACCGACAAACCTCAGTTGAAACCTCTTGAATCGAACCACTGAGTAGACTGCGGAGGGCCCAAAGAGAAACAGGTTCCGAAAACATTTAGAGCCCAATTGCACCGTTGTGGTTCAATAATGGTCAATGGTCACTGGACTGAAACACAAATTCGAAATCCAAGTTCCAACAGTATTCTCCCCTGTCATGCAACACTGTGGGGACATCGACTAAATGGACGGCTGAGCTGTGTGTTAAAACGCTGCCTTTAAAAACTTCATTAAAAGCTTCAATATTTAAGTTACAAAATCAACGCACAAGATTATTGTATATATTATTGTATTTTTACTTTGTAATGTTTTTAACTGTTTTTATATTGAATGTACATACTTGACTTTGGATTCTTTTTTGTCATCTTATTTAAATTGTTATTGATCTTATTTGTTATTTTCTAAGTTTACTTGATCATTTGTCATTATTATAATAAAACTACTCCATTTGGAGTCATAATTATACAATTTAGTTTTCTTTATTGATTTAATACTGTGCACAATGGTAGAACGTGATGATGCACAGGGTAAATTTCTTGGCCAAAGGCTCCATTGTGTGCACATAGCCAACTGTAGTGGATATCAGTAGTATTTTATACCCAGATTCCCTTTCAAGAGGTAAAAAAACCCCAATTGGCACACTTTGGGTATCCAAGTGACCAAACGGAGAGTCCGCCTGGTCCTATCCTGACTAAAACCTTTGTAGAATCTATGTGCTTTGAGTTATTTATATCTGCTTTGGCGCAGTTGTAGTCAAGGAGTTGCTGAATGAATTCAGTGGCATCTCTGTGCATGGCATCATTGCTATAATGGTGTTATCCACTGTTTAATCTAGAAAAGCCTTTTTTCTTCAGATTTTAGGCGAGGATAAAAATGTAAATTTTTCCTTTGGTTCATCACAATTTACTCAGGCATAGTAACAGTCACTATGTTGCTTACACTTGGGATGAATTCTCTGAGGTCTTACCTATCCATAGAGACCAAGATCATGCATATAGACCTGGTGGTTGTGGAGCTATTCTTGATTTATTTTGGGTAAATCTGTCTAGGCGAACCACACCTTCCAGTACCCTAGGGGCTTAAGAGGTTAATTCTTCTTCTTTTGAAATGATTTCCAATGTAAATAATACATTTGGTGTCTGAATTATACTCATTTTTTAAACTCTGTTAAAATAGTCATTATTGAAGAAAAGAAGACAACATCAATATTATCCATTTTTCCAACACCTGGTTTGGGAAAAACACAACACACTTTCACACTAGTCACGTTAGGAAAGTTTTACTGCGAAACTGTAATCCATGGAGAGGAGAGTCCTCATCCTTGAAGCGTGCAAAAACGTGCAATACATAATATGAAAACCCACACACTTTCTGTGCTTCCCACGTGCAACCTGTACATACATAAAGTGTGATTCAGATCACACACTACACATCTGTCAAGGGGTTTGAAATAATGATGTTGTTAGAAAGCAATGTACGTGTTATTATCAACATCCAGGCGAAACAGCTGTCAGCCAGAGAGGACATCTGCAAGATGAAGAGGGAACACATGCAATATTAGAACATGTGATTACTTATAAGGACCATTCATTTAAATTGGACCATATATGATTTGGTATATTGAATCTCCTGTTTCCATCAGTATTGATGTTATTATTATTATTTAACAACTGTTTACTACTGACCATTTATGGGTGTGACATGATTACTATTTTTTTTGTATGGCCTGACTCAGGTTAAACTCTTTGCAACAAATACATTTTTGATTTCTGCTTCAACAAGTTGATTTTTTTCTGAGTCAATAATTTACGGTATTGGATCGGTCCATAATCTGGCGTAATCGCCAACACCCAATCCTGAATTTTGGGCAGTATCAAGACTCATTTCCATTACTGGTATTGGTATTGGAAGAACTTATAAGGACCATTCACTCAAATTTGACCATATATTGAATCTCCTTCGCCAGCTGTTCCATCAGTATTGGTAAAAGAGGCTGTTGGTGAAGGGCCGATGTGGGCAGAGTCTTCTGTCAAGTCACTTGTCAGGTGGAGATATACTGGGTGATAAACGTATAGCACTTAAATGTTAATGCATGCCGTTTCTGGAGATGTTTCTTAGGATTCTTCTTAGAATATCTGCACTTGGAATAAACCAATAGCGGGTTAGGTTGGGAAGAAAGAGGAGATTGTATACAGCCGCAAAAGCAATCTACCATCCATTGTGCAAAGTGAATCTGAATGCAGATAGGACATTTTCTTTCCAAGGACGGTAAACAAAGTCTGCAAGAGATGGTACAGCCACAGCGCACCGTTATGGAAATAAACTCACATAACGTAGGTCGTCTTTATGTGGTGAGGGTGAGGAGTGTTGTTGCAGGTCAGGAGGGTGAAGGTGAGCGTTGCTTGTTGTTGCTGTATACATGTTGGTTTGTACACACAGGCTGCAGTGGGTGTCATGTTTTAAGCGTAAATCATGAAGTAAAGCATCAAGTCCTCACTAATTAAGAATCCGAAGCTTCACGCCATTCAATGTGGTTGTTTCTACATCAACGGGAAGTAGCAAATGAACAAAACAATAAAGTCCAAACTGTCTTCTGAACAGCAGAAAGAGTGTTCCCCTGATCATGTTTCCACATAAAGAGCTCTTTCATCTCGCAGACAGTTCTGCAATCCTGAATCTGATGAAATTACTTTGTGTCTCGTGGACCAAGGCCAGTTTCCATGACAGCATAACCAAAATGTTGTGAGGCACACAAAATTCAATCCAAGATAATTCAATGTTAACTTCAACCACAACAGTGCTGTGTCTCAATTTGCATACTTGCGTAAATGCACTTGCTATTTTGAGTGTAGAAGTGCGTTCGCCCTGCAAGTATGGCAAAATGCGGCGCACTCTAAGGGCATATTCACACCTGCCTTGTTTAGTTCGGTTGAATCGAACCCTGGAGCGTTTACCCTCGTGGTGCGGTTCGTTTGGGCAGGTGTGAACACAGCAATCGCACTCCGGTGCGCACCAAAACAAGCAAACCGAGACCTCCTTCCGATCCGACCAAGAGCCGGCCCAACTGGAGAAAGCATTGCACCTTTTGGATTAAACCAGCTCCGTTAGCAAGCTAAGCTGTGCAACAACAACAACATTACTACAAAAGAGCCTTCGCCTGCCCTCGCTATTTACATCAGTACTAAACAGGTGTAACGTCAGGCTGTGTTGAAGACCACGGGCATACCTGATGGATCTTCAGAAATATTTTCGGCCGATGAGCACATTATAGTTTAGGAGGGTTAATGCACGCCGCCTCCTGAACTGTCTTGTTATGCGCCTTCGGCGACTCCAGTGCATCAATACATTGTTTTCCAGTCGCAGCCGCGCCTCATTTTCACACTGTATCGATTGCCTTGAGTGAAAAATTGCTACGAGGATAAAAAAAAAGATGACCAGGGCCGAGATCAAGCCACGTAGTTGTCCCTCCATTGTTGCGTTCCGGAAGTCTGCTCCTCTTTTTTTACTTCCGGGAGTTTTCCACCATGGAAATTCTGACCAATTAGAGAGCAGTTTCTTTGCGTACCAAAATTTTGGTCCACTTGTAAATGCTGCCGTGTGAACAAAAACCAAACTCGAGACAATATGCAGCATTGTAACAATTTGGTCCCTGATTCGGACCACAGCAAACAAACTACAGGTGTGAAAACGCCCAAAGTACCCTGATGTTGAACTCAAAACGGTGTGGAACACTGGAAACTTCTCACCCTCAACGGTCAGCATCTTTGCTACGTAGCGGAAGGTGATTGGCCACCAACCTATTTCAAATTTGTGAAAATTGCAGGCGAGGAAGCTGCAGTGGTTACAATTTTAACGGTGAACACTGAACTATACAAATTTAAGTGTTTTTTTTTTCTTCACAAAGTACCACTATACTGCAGTCGGATACCAGCCATTATTGGGTTAATTTCTCCGTCTGAATTTAATTACTGCCGATATGGTGTGATGTCCCGTGGCTCACTATCACCAGCTGATCTACCGAGCTTCTGGTAAGTGCGATTTGAGACAACACTACATTGTTGCTATTCACGCACTACGCAAGTAAGTACACAGTGTGCACAGTGTACTACATAGAAGCGTACTAACGGAAGTATCCAAATTGAGACACAAGGGTTTTTTTTCATGCGAGTACTATGGTACAGACATGACCATATGTAGTAATATATATATATATATATATATATATATATATATATGTATATTGTTTTGGTCATATGCACATGCTTAAAAAAAATATTTGATATTCTTGCAAGTGGTTATAATCTGTGTAATTGAAAGAGTTATTGAAACATTCGTACATTTTCACTATATTTCCTAAGTGACCTTAATTTGTCATATTTTGTTAGCAGCTCTTATTTTGAAAGTGATCGGAGTTTTTGTTAGCAGCTCTTATGTTGAAAGTGAACAGAGTTCCTGCAGTGGGAGAGCGTTGCCCGTGTCACTCAATATAGTACATGTGTGAGAACAGCATCGTGGTCGTGTTTTCCTTGTATTCATATTTCCCCTTTTACAGGTAAGAGAGTGTTGAAAACATCTTTTGTAATTCTCGACAGCTCATTCATGTTACGGGGCTTGAATATATGGTAATTATCTGCCAAAAAGAGCTTCTCGAAATAGATTTATTTTACTCTGAGAAAACTGTCATGCTAGCCGTTTCAAGACGGGAGCTAGCATCATTCGTGCTGGGTCGAGCTCCATTCAGTTAGAGCGAGGAGAGCGAGCAGTTGTTTAAGAACTGTCCTTTTATACAACTTACAAAGAACTGTGGCACTGCAGGTGTACAGAATGTAATGTTGAAGATCAAAAATGTGTCAACATGTGTTTTCACTGATAATTGTTACTATAGTACATGGATTTCCCCCTTTACAGGGCCATAACATATACAGCCTGTACAATAGGGCTGCAACTACGATTATATTTATCATGGATTAATCCACCGATCGTTTCATTGATTAATCGATTGATTATTTGGTCTATAACATTTCATAAAAAAGTAAAAAAAGAAAAGGACATCTGTTTCCTCCATGTTTATTGGGCAGTGGTGGCCTAAAGGTTAGAGAAGCGAGCTTGAGACCTGAGGTTCAGGTAAGAAAAACAGTTGGGGTTAGGGAAAAAATCATGGTTGGGCTTAAAATAAGTACGTAAACTAAGTAAAATATGTACGAAATAACGTAACACAACTGCAGAAAACAGGTCACAAAAGTCAAATAAAAATCACTTGACAAACGCTACTAATGTAACTAACAAAACAAAACACCGGTCTCGAACGCGGCTCTTCTGGTTAGAAGTCCGGTATTTGTTTGTACCCCCCCCCCTTTATGGTTTATATTTCGGACACTATCACGGTCAGAAATATAAACACCTGGCAAATACTCAAAAACAGCTTTGTGATAGCTCCCGCTACAGTGCGTGTCTCTAGTAACACATTTTGCCATGATGACACACACACACGCAGACTCACAAGGTGAAAATAATACCAGCCACACGCTGTTGCAGCTGGTAATAATAAGGACATGTTGTGAATCAACATATCTGTCTCAAATACATATGTTGATACTGAACATATCAGTAAAATGTTCGCTGTGTTTCATTCGTTTTTCACCAAAATATCCAACCTTGCAGTACAATACCTGATTGTAGTGACTTCAGCATTATTCAACTATGTTCATGGTTAAAGTTAGGAAAAAAATTGTGGCCCGGTTTAACAAAGAAAAAGTCTGCAGTTAATTGAGTCCCAATGTACCAATGGACCTAAATCCCATTTCTCCAACAGCCTGTTATCCCAAAAACAAACTCCCATTGCTCCGAAAATACTCGCTCTCCCTGCATCAAACTGAAGCACATAGCTAACTATAATGCGAAATGACGCCATTGGACCTTTTCCGGTTGCAATATTTTTTCCCTACTATGACGAAGGCATGGCCCTCCCTACATACAGCAGTGAACCTGAATGGCACATGTAGTTATATTTCTGTGACATGTCACATAGCTTCCTTTCAAATCAACAACCATCCTGGTTTTAAGAAGTTTTCCAGAAAAAAGTAGTTAGAGATGTGGGAATAATAAAAAAAAAAAAAAGGTGCTTCACACAATGGGAACCATCATTTTAGTTTAATTTAATTTTTACATATTTTTTTGTAGGCTATATAAAAAAAAAAAACTTGATTGCCAGTAACAAAAATTAGAGTAATAAACCATAATGAACAAACAATATTTGTTTTGTTCCACAGCGATGATTTTTTTATTAGAAAAACCAGACATCCAGTTTAAATTCTGTTTATTTCTCTGGAACTGTGTGTGCGTGTAGTGCTTTAATTGTGTTCCTCTGTGGTTAGTGTGTGTGTGTGTGTGTGTGTGTGTGTGTGTGTGTGTGTGTGTGTGTGTGTGTGTGTGTGTGTGAGAAGAGGTTTAACGGTGAGGAAGCTCAGTAGTGTTCTCCTTTGTCTTGATATCAGCAATAATCTCCCATTAGTCATTTCTATCGCCAGGCTGCGGTGGTGGAGCAAGGACACCGGGGGGAAAGAGCTGGAGAGAGACAGAGAAGATAGAGAAGGGGTTAGGAGGAGGTGGAGGAAGAAGAGAGGGGAAGAGAATAGAAAGAATGAGAGTGGTAGAGAAAGAGATACAACAGAGTGATGACAAAGAGAGCACAGAAGTTGAAAGAGAGATAAGAGAGAGGAGGGTGACACGGCAGAAAGAGGGGTTCAATAATAGAGATGAGAGGTAGAGAGAAGAGAGGGAGACGGGAAAGATAAGTGTATAGGTTGGCAGACAGCAAAGCAAAGTTCTCATCCTCACATACTGACGCTTTGTCAGACCACTCGGCCTCACTTTTCGGTCGCAGTAAACGCGTGCTTAATTTTGTCCATTAAACAAAAACACTTGCTTATGTTTAGGCAATAAAAGCACTTAGTTAGGTTTAGGAAAAAAAATCACGGTTAGGTTTAAAACTACTACGTCTGTACAGTGAAAATGTGACCTGTTGTTGTGAACACGGGACACGAACGAACAGCTGGTTGGAACCTGAAAGTGAAACTTAACGCACGGGACACGAACAGCGGTCTCCTGGATGAAAGCCCTGTGTTTGTTGGATCATCCACCTCCGCTCACACAGGGCTTTCGTCCAGGAGGTCGCTGTTCTTGTCCCGTGCGTTAAGTTTCACTTTCACTTTTACAATCAGCTGTTCTTTCGTGTCTCACGTTCACAACGTTAAATTTCATTTTCACTTCACAAACATTGTGATTTTAAGCCCAACCATGATGTTTTTTTTCCTAAACCTAAATAAGTGTTTTTGTTCGGATTCTAGGGCTGCAGATCGATTAAAATATTTAATCGCAATTATTCGCATGAATGTCCATTGCTAATCGTAATGAATCAAAAATGAATCGCACATTTTTTACCTGTTCAAAATGTACCTTAAAAGGGAGATTTGTCAAGTATTTATTACTCTTATCAACATGGGAGTGGGCAAATATGCTTGCCTATGCAAATGTATGTATATATTTATTATTGAAAATTAATTAACAACACAAAACAATGACAAATATTGTCCAGAAACCCTCACAGGTACTGCATTTAGCATAAAAAATATGCTCAAATCATAACATGGCAAACTGCAGCCCAACAGGCAACAACAGCTGTCAGTGTGTCAGTGTGCTGACTTGACTATGACTTGCCCAAAACTGCATGTGATTATCATAAAGTGGGCATGTCTGTAAAGGGGAGACTCGTGGGTACCCATAGAACCCATTTACATTCACATTGAGGTCAGAGGTCAAGGGACCCCTTTCAAAATGGCCATGCCAGTGTTTCCTCGCCAAAATTTAGTGTAAGTTTGGAGCGTTATTTAGCATTCTTCGCGACAAGCTGGCATGACATGATCGGTACCGACGGATTCCTGAGGTTTTTATCTTGTCATATGATAGCAGTATCTTCAGCTAGCTTTAGAACAGAGCCTGCTACAACCTCCGAAAGATCAATAGCGTTAAAGAAATTAGTGGACTACTAGTGATTATTATCGCATTAACTTTGACATCCCCAAATATATATATTTATATATATATATTTTTTTTTATAAAGAAACACCCATATATGACAGCTGAGGTAATGCTGAATGAGCTTCAGTTGAAAGAAAATGATTTATTTGGCACTTTTCAACAGGACGCCTGGCCAAGAAAGAGACAAAAAAGACAGGAGGGGGGGTGACAAGTGCTGTGAACACTGTGCCACCTCTAATAAGAACTCTGGCAGAGGTAAAGATTAAATGGTTTGACCTGAAAGAGATGGCGAGAAAAAAAAGGACAAAAAAACGCAGCATTGCAGCACACAAAGAAAAGCCTACCAGAGAGTACCACCCCAGACACTGAGAGATAAAAGCATACCACACGCTATCAGTAATGAGACGTCCCTGAGACTGCAACAACTCCCTCACTAGACCAGTACTGAGCTAATGACTCCGTACTAATTGTAATGGTTGCAACATAACAGGAAATGTAACAAACACAGTCAATTAAATTAGAAACAAGTGGTGCCAAAACCCTAGGTTAGAATTAATGTAAGAATGATTAGAACTCAGTGTCATTAACACATCGTCAGGATTTACCATGCCATACTCCCACAAACTGGGCCGGGTCAGAAATCCGTCCTGTATGGAGCCACAGATATACTGCAGTCGGCAAAGGAGGAACTGCAGGAGGTCAAGGTCAATTTATAAGAACTAAATTGTATGCTGAGCGCAATTGTCTCCCTGTCAAACTAGTGTGAAATGCCTACAGTATGCAAATGTATAGTTTTACATAACACTCATCTGACAATGTTGAATTCTATATCTAATAGACATTTACTAGATATTTGCTCTGACCCGAGCAGGTGATCCATTTCACGATGGAACGAGGCTAACAGCCAGACAACAGCCCTTTTTCACAAAAGCCATGTAACACAAGGAATTTTCAACCTTTATGTCCACATCTTATTTTGTGAATTGAGTCATCACCACAGGCTGCGGTCACTCGTAAAAAACAATAGAAGCTGCTGGATAAAGGTGAATTTAGTGGCCCTGTAACTGAATAAACTCACCATCATCATACCTCAAACTAGGGATGCACCGATACCGATACCAGCATTGGGTATCGGGTCCGATACTATGCTCATGTACTCGTACTCGCAAAAGGGCTCCGATACAACGGCACCGATACCACTTTACGGCAGCGTGACGTTAACCTCTCGTCAGCATCTTTCGGGTCCCCCAAGTACTTGTACTCGGTCTGAAAAAAAGTGGAATCGGTGCATCCCTACCTTAAACTCCCTACTTTAAATCCCTACCTTAGTTCCGCCACCGACTCTAGGTATATCTCGTCATCACTCACCGTCTCTGCCAGGACTGGGTGAACCTTGCCTGATAATCCAACATGTTTGTCATCCCAATTTGTCACATACCGCCACATATTGTGCCTTCAAATGGGGTTGTGTTTATCATGTTCACGAGAAGAGTCCATGAACGCCCCGCCCCGCTCTTTAAACTATGTCACCACACTACCGGCGCACTTTCTTGGAGCGTTTATTGTTGCCGCAGATGGGTTTACATTACAGTTAATGGAACGCCGGTGCGTTTCATACCAGCGCTTAAGTGTGCCCTGTGCGGCGGTACCGAAGGCCGACGGCCGTGACAAAGCGTCTCTGTTTAATCGTTAGCATTTCTTTTGTTTTAGTAACAAGTGGAGTCATTTTCAGTCAACATAGAAGCAGCGGTAGCGACTGCTAGGAGCAATTAACTTTGTTTTTTATGAAAATGGCAGAAAATACGTCGGTTTAAAAATTGTTATTTCTGTAAATTTACTTCAACAAACCGCGCGGCTGTGTCGACATCTTTGTAGCGATTTTCTGTTGCTAATTTTGATGGATGTTGCTAGGCAGCTAGCTATGAAGGAAGGTTACATCACCATTCTCAATCCTGTCCACAAAGCACAACACACCAGACCTATTTGAAAACCTGCCAAGTATTTCAAACCAGCAGCTCCAGCAGCTGTAAATGTTAACATCTCTTCTCTTAATACTGCCTGAAATGGTGTACCATTACTTTTTACAGCATCTCATTATGACTGTATGAGTATAACAACAACGCCTACAACACCCCTGTCTGTTCAACTTTTACCGCACTTCTTTGTCAAAGCAGCATTGCTCATTCTTGCACTTTAAAGATTTTACTCACATGACTCATCTTTAATAATGTAATAGCTTTCCTTTACAAGGAGACTTGAAGTTAATAGGAGGGATTAGG
>CAKAKR010069108.1:4877-15539 GCA_916700685.1 Adelosebastes latens
TTTAGCCTCTTTCAGCTTATTGTTTTTGTTTTAAGGCCCATTAACTTTAATGTTTTGGTTCACGCTCACCGCTCTCATCAACCTTGTTTTCAGCCGCAGCAGCTGATCTTAGTGAAAAAGTTCTGATAAACTCACTGAACGCTACCTGAACACCACCAAACAGCAGACAGACACAGCTAGCGACTAGCCGGTGAACACAGTGGAGCATTTAGCCGCTAAAGAATAGATCTTTATTGTCATTGTGCATAAATACCAAATAACAATAGAAGCAGAATATGGACAGGCAATAAAAGCGATAAAAACAAGATAAAGTGACCAGTGCAGTTGTGTTTAAGTAGCAGCATATATGGTAGTATAGCTGAGATATGTGCAATAAAAGAGCCAGATATTTCTTTTGTGATTTGGTGGAGATGAAAACAGAGCTAAAAGGAGAGTGAATATTGAACTTGCATTCATCAGGTCACATGAGACACACAGGTTTAAAGCTTTATGCTACTTTAAAGGACATTTAGTTTTGCTAATTTTCAGGTCAAATTGACAGTGTTCTTACAGTACTTAATGTTTGCCAGAGGAGGTCACTGAAGATCTTCTTTTAACGTGTAATACAACACAGAAGGGGCCGTTTACTAAGTAGAAGTAACAGAAAAAACACAGTTTTATAAGAGGAGAGGTGCAGGTGTTGAACTTGGATGTGAAAGTAGGACACAGTCGTGATTTAGAACGGCTGATGATGTATAATCCTGTCTGTTGTGTTTGTGCAGGTCACACTTTCACAGAGATTCTGACCTTCAGGCCGAACAGGGACTCCAGAGAGACGTCACTTTAACAGCACACACACATACACACCTGCACCCAAAAATAATATTTTCTTACTGACTTTGACTGTGTTTATGTAGGAGTAAAGAATATTAGTTTAAGTTTTCAATAAATGTGATTTGTTAAGAGGCTCAGTTGAGTGTTTGTGTGCCAGATTATTCATCCATCATCCACAGACGACGTGTTTAAACTCATACTAACTGCTACTGCTTCCTTAAAGTCAGTCCATCCATTATGTCGCCTGTTTACATTTTGATTTATTCTGATAACTGACGCATTTCTGGAACTGGGAATGCAGAAGTGAATAATGTCGTCACATATTAAGCACAGTACTGTAGGTCCCACAAACAATTTCTCTTCATGTAAGGATGTTTTAATTGTGAATGACATGATGATGCCATGTTACATTTAGTTGTATAAGTGTGTTTTCCGATATAAAATCCCTATTTGTTTGGGACATGTACCCTTTTATGCATTGACATTTCCCTATTTGGACCAGTCTCCAAACCATTACACCATCCAACACTCCCATAAACTGGCTCTGAGTCACAAGCCCAAAGACGGGAGCAGCGCTACTCTGAAATCCTTTTCCATGAACTCTCCCATCTCATCTGGCCCAACACTCACCAGTAAATACATCTTAAGTGGTTACAGGGTGACTGTGGGTCACCTTCTACGGACTTTGATCTGCCATCAATTATCAGCTATGGACTTCTCATTAGAGTGACTAAGAAGGCAGATATGTTTCTTCCCGGCTCTCTCTGATAAGAGCTGTTTGCCTGCTGATGTTGACTGACTGTTGTAGTGCTCGTTGACTAGTTCCTGGTGGCTGTGCACTTCAGATTCTTACGGGACGATGGATAATACCTACATATCTAAACAATACGGACGACGCTCAAATCTCAGGAGACTTTTGTTGCTGCTGTTTCTGGCAGGTAATACGAGGATATTCTTTCTGACAAACGTTTATTTTTAGTTGTGATAATATGGTGCTTTGGAACAGCGTGTGAGTGCTGCCATATTGGTTTTAATGGCTGTTGGGGAAACGTTTTTTACTGTGTTTCACTTTGTGTATATTACCTGTTATAAATGTGATGGATCATGAACTACAGTAAACGTTTGTGCATTTCTTTTTCCATTTCAAGTTACTTTATGCTTCTGGTCAGAAGAAAGTATAGTGCTTTTTACTCCACAACATATATTTGAAAGCTATAGTTACTTTGAAGATGAAAAAATATCAGTTTTTAAAATATTAATTGTTGTAAATTAAACTATACAACATTATATAAAGTAGTTACAATGAGCTCCACCTCAACCAGCTACTTCCAATCCAATAATACAATACACTCACATTTTGTCCTGTATAATGAGTGCTATTCGTTTTGATTCTTCAAGTATATTCTGCCGATAATATTTCTGTACCTTTTCACTTTTTTGAATGCTGTATTTCACATGTAATGTAGTATTTTTAAGCTACATTCTTGTATTGCGAGCCCATTTAACATTTGCTAAACAGTGGCTACTTAAGCGACAAGAGAGAATTATGGGCTAATGGTGAATGCTAAAGCATCATTTAATGGTAGCACAAATAAAGTTAGCAAACCGACTCATTACGCAGCAGCCTTAGCTAACATTAGTCAAAATAAGCTACTGGTCATGCCAGAACTAGTAAGGAAGTAGCAGCAAAATTATTTCTTCTTTGAAAAGTTACGTAGTCTAGCTTTAAGTAAAGGACGTGATACGTTTTCTATTATGGAGGACGGAACCTGCCAAGATAAAAACAAAATTAGTAAATAAATAAATTACTCGATAAATAACTAAATATGTCATTAAAAGTAGCAAAAGTAATATCAACAATAAATGTAGCCATTAATTAATTGATCAAATGTGACATAAATTGATACTTCTGTTTTAATTTGCTTCTTTATTTATTTCTCTTTGTATTCATTTCCTTATTTATTTACTCTTCTGTTTTATTTTCCCTTTTATTTATTTATGTATTTTATATTAAATGTATTTATTTAGTTTTGCATTTGTTTTTTATTTATTTTTAAATGTGTGTACTTATTCATGTATTTATTTCTGTTTAATTTTCCCTTTTATTTCTTTAGGTATTTTTTATTAAATGTATTTATTTATTTTTGCATTTATTTTTTGTTTATTTATTTATTTATTTCTGGGGGGAAAATCCTGCATGAATAAATAAATAAATACAAAAATATATTGGAGTTAATACAAAGACAAATAAATAAAGAAACAAATTAAAACAGAAATATCAATTTATATCATATTTTATCAATTAATAAATCGCTACATTTATTTCTTAATATTATTTTTGATACTTTTAATGACATTTATCTATTCATCGAGTCATTTATTTATTTACTCATTTATTTTTTATTTTAGCAGGTTCAAACGTTGTTTACTCTAAATAGTATTTCCAAGGCCTAGAATGGACTGTGCTTGCTTAATACTAATGTGTTGGATAACAATGAAATATGTTTCCATTGGGTGTGTAGGCCTTCAGCCAGCGCTGTCTACAGACGAAGAGAAACCTGAACTAGATGACGACGATAAGGGTAAGTGACTTTACATTCAAATAAACAATAAAACCTATTGAAGATTCTATCTGTATCAATGTTAATGTCCAGATACTGAAAGAAATCACTGTAAAGAAAAGTGTTTCTAAATCATAGTGGTAATTGTGACATTTTCAGACGGAGAGAAACTCAACTGTACAATTGTCGGTCCGGACTACGTGACTGTGGGTGTGCCGAGCAGCGTTGAGTGTGTTTCCAACTGTCCTGCATGCACCTATTCCATGTCTTTGGACGGACAGAGTGCCCAGGGTCAGGGCAACGAGCTCGCCTTCACTGTTAACAGCTGGGCAGAGGCCTTAACGGTGACGTGTACGGCCACACGTGACCGTACAGGGCAGACTGCCACGACGACGAAGCAACTGCAAGTGTTAGGTAAGTGACAGCTGATCTGTATTATTAAAGGTGTTAAATGCAAGATTGGGAGCATTTTTCAATACAGTGCTACAGGAATGAGTCCTAAAACCTGGAAATGAGTTAGCATTTATTACTTGCAATTCCCTCGTCTCAAAGTCAGTGGTTTTATTTTAATGGGTTTATAGTTAGATGCCTGAAATAAGGTCTGTGGTTAACACAAGCTTAAGAGATTTTAACGTTTTGTTCTACAATATGAAATATGTCAGTAAATATCCCACTCGGACATTTTGAAGCCTTTATGTGTCTTAAAAAAGGCGGTTAAATGAGACTACTAAACATCATCACGCCGACTCGTCTGCCTTTACAGCCTTGTTGTGTTCGTTTATAGCCTAACGTTAGCTTTTTACTTCTACCGATTGCATTCACACTTCAAAAATCCTAAAAGTTGTGTTCATTTGTGAGGATTATCTTAAAAAAACGTGTAACTATCATAAATGTTTGCTTGATACAGAGCTTTTTTTTCTGCAATAATCCAAAACCCAATTGGCTTTTTGTCGAGGGAACCTGGGGTGATGCTAACTTCCTGGTTGGCCTACAAAAATACGTCATCCCTGGAGCGCTCTATTGCCTCCGCACAGCTATCAACATGGCGACAGCTGAGCCAGTGGCGCGTAGCTATCGCTGCTAACAGCGCTAACTGTGAAAACGAAGGCAATAGTGGCAAACTATTAACCTGGGGGGGGAACCGGAGGGTTGGTGCTACGCTTCTGCAACGGCGTTATCAGCTGTAACCGCCGTATGATAGCAGTGCAGAGTGGCGTCCGTGAGCGAGCCAGTTGGGCACGCTCACATGCACTAAAAGGCATGCGAGGCGGCCCGGCTATGTCAACAAAGCACGGAGAAGCTCTGATTACAACACACAAAGAGGGAGTGTGACTTCATTCTCTGCTCAGGTAGACATTACTCCACTAGATCTTTACATAACAAATAGTTGTTTGATGCTACATTAATGCTCTGGTTATTGTATAGAGCACCTTCTGTACCATAGCTTGCAGAATAATTGGCCTCTGTGCTTTGTGAATGTCTTTCCCTTCTAATGACTCACATATATTTGTCTTTCTCACCTTAGCTGGACCCGCCAACGTTTCCATCACAGGCCCCGATATGATGCATCCATCAGTGAGCCACACCTACAGCTGCCACGCCTACTGTCGGCCGTCTTGTAGCTACGCCTGGAGGACAGATAAAGGCCCATGGATTAGCGGTCAAGGGAATGTCATTTCTATCACTCCTCAGGAGACGGACAACTCCAAAATGCTCGTCTGCAAAGCCACCAACAGTGTGTCTGGGCTGTTTGTTGCTGCGACTCGAAACATAGCGGTGACATGTAAGTTAAGAGTTTCACTAGTGGGTTGAAAGGTCTATTACATTTGCATTTGTTTAATCAAGTATTAGCTTTTTCTGATCTCTCCTCACTATCTTTCTTTCAGCTGGTCCATCAAATGTTCAGATCAAAGGCCCAGACGTAATAGACATTGCAGAAACGTATAAGTTTACGTGCACCGCTGACTGTCTGCCTTCTTGCCGCTACGTGTCGTCTGTGGACAGTCAGACCGTGAGGGGCAACGTGATCGAGATGACCTTGGATTACCCTCTAAAATCTGTCACTCTCAAGTGTGAGGCACAAAACACAGCTTCAAAGAGGACGGCTACAGCTGTAAAGACCGTACAAATAACAGGTTGATTTAATGAACGTCATCTTACGTCATATATTAACACTGTTAACTGTTATTTGACCTGTATTTCTTTTTCTTGTGTTCAGGGTCGGATCGCAACCTGTCCACTCGTCCTGAAGGGACCTCAGCTGTGCTGCTGCTGCTGGCCTTTATCATTTCTGCTCTACTGTAGCGTTTCATGATCCAGCAACATGTTTTGGTTGCTTTTTTAAATGTTATTCTTAATTTTATGGGTCTCAACATATTATTTCTATAATCAATAATATAATTAACCTCTTAAGCCCTATAGGGTGCTGGAACGTGTGGTTCACCTAGACAGACATACCCAAAATAAATCAAGAATAGCTCCACAACTACCAGGTCTATATGCATGATCATGGTCTCTATGGAGAGGTAAGACCTCAGAGAATTCATCCCCAGTGTAAGAAACATTGTGACTGTTACTATGCACGAGTAAATTGTGATGAACTAAAGGAAAAATTTACATTTTTATCCTCTCCTAAAGTGTTTTCTAGATTAGACAGTGTATAATACCATTATAGCAATGATGCCATGCACAGAGACGCCACTGAATTTACGCAGCAACTCCTTGACTACAACTGTTCCAAAGCAGATATAAATAACACAAAGCACATAGATTCTACAAAGGTTTTAGTAAGATAGGACCAGGAGGACTCTCCATTTGGCCACTTGCATACCCAAAATGTGCCAAACGGGTTTTCTCCCTCTTGAAAGAGAATCTGGCTCTAAAATACTACTGATATCCACTACAGGAGGCGACGTGCACACAATGGAGCCTTTGTCCATGACATTTACCCTGTGAATCATCACATTCTACCATTGTGCACAATATACAATCTATAAAAAAACAACTAAATTGTATAATTGTGACTCCAAATGGAGTATTTTTTATTATAATAATTAAATATGATCAAGTAAAACTTAGATAATAACAAATAAGATCAATAACAATGTAAATAAGAGAACAAAAAATAATCTAAAGTCACATTCAATATAAAAATGGTCTAAAATATTATAAAGTAAAAATACAATTACTGGTGCGTTGATTTTGTAACTTAAATATTGAAATCATTGCCAAACAAACATTGTTTGGACAAAATACACTTGGAATGTTGTTTTAGTCGCGTTACGGCCTCGTCTTTTAGAAACAATTCGGAAAAAAGACCACCACAGCATTTTATGACGTTTTCAAAGGCAGTGTTTTAACACACAGCTCAGCCGAACCCTGAACCGGGTTTAGTCTGGTAAAAGAGGTTAATATTAATATTGTTAATTGTAGTTTGTTATATTTTATTTCTTATCATTTGGTACAATTGTTTTAGCTGTAATATCAGGTACAGACTTTTTTTGTTCTTAACATCATAAAAATAATTTCTCTCTGTGTCTTTGTCTCCGTCTGTCAGATCTTTCTTTCTGTGAATAACTTTGTAAAAAGGGTAGTTGAACTGTGGAGAGTTACTGACTCATGTCCCGGTAAACTCACGCTGCATTCTTTCCCCATTAGTGTCGTATGTTGACAGAAGGCTGAACCCTGTTTGAACTTTCTAGTGAGAAACGTGGAAAAGCACTTCAACCTCAAAGTGTACTCATGTAAATGTCAGAATTTGTTTACTTGTCAAGATGTTTGTACGATTCTTCCACGTTGATACATTTCAAATGTTGATGTCTATACATAAATAAAATGCACTGATGACTTTTACCACAAGACTCAAGACATCTTTTCTTCTGTTACCAAATATGTACAATTTGGGGCGACATGCAAGGCTGAATCAGTTTTTCTAGCATCTCACACTTGCAACAACATATTAAATAAATCCAATATAAAATAAAATAAGGGAAGTTTCTTTTAAAATGTGACAGATATTATCCTACAAGTCATTATTTTTCTTAAATTAAAAAAAAATATATATTAGTTTTGACTGCTCTTTTTGTGAAATGTCTCCAGAAACAATGCTGAAAAACACCAACAATTATGTTACTGTTAATATTGATTCTGATTTTTTGTTTTACTGGCATAATGTACAGTTTGGTTTCTATAATAAATATAGTAAAAAAATGTAAAGAATTATGTATAATAAATTTGAAAATAATTTTAGCAAAATTTTATATTTATAAATCCAAATTAAGCCACTCGAAACCCTTATTTATAACATTTTAAAATGACAGTACATTAAACCCATTTTAAATAAAAAAAAGAAAGTAAATAAGATAAATAATAAATAAATAAATAAATAAATAAATAAATAAGAAAGCTGCGTAAATAATTTATTTGTGCTCTATAATATTTTTATTTAAAAGATTCCCCCTGACTCTGACATTGTTTGTCTGTATTAATGCCTCCTTTGTTTGTATGTGCACTATATTTGCAATAAAGAATTGATTAAAAATTATAAAATAAATAAATCCAATATGTCTGTGTAGGTTTCCATACTTGAGGACCAGACAAAGGTGTTTTCAGTTAGACTTCTCGCTCAGGTTATTGGGTGGAGCTATGCTGGAAATGACCTAAAGTCACTAGTAAACCTAATAAAAATCATAAAGCTGTAATTAGTTTCACTCTAACAAGCGTGATAACACTGACAGGAGGGTGAGGGAGATGTCAGTCAAGCATAGTGTGTACTAGTATTAGTTGAAAACACCTGTGTGGTTGGGTGTGTACCTGTAGATCAGGAGTCAGCAACCTGCGGCTCCGGAGCCACATGCAGCTCTTCAGCTCCTCTCCAGTGGCTCACTGGGGATTTTTTAAATATGGAAACGAATAACTGTTTTTTGTTTACATTTTCATTTTTATTTATCATAGTTGTAGGTCTATGGTACGACGGTACGACGGAGTGTTAGGGCCACATTGAGGACAAAAAGTAAATCTGAGATTTCGAGAAAAAAGTCGTAATATTATGATAATAAAGTCAGAAGTTTATAAAGTAGTAATTTTGCGGTATTTTCTTTTTTTCTCGTAAAGTTATGACTTTATTCTCGTAATATTACGACTTTTTTCTCGTAAAGTTATGACTTTATTCTCGCAATATTACGACTTTTTTCTCGTAAAGTTATGACTTTATTCTCGTAATATTACGACTTTTTTCTCGTAAAGTTATGACTTTATTCTCGTAATATTACGACTTTTTTCTCGTAAAGTTATGACTTTATTCTCGTAATATTACGACTTTTTTCTCGTAAAGTTATGACTTTATTCTCGTAATATTACGACTTTTTTTCTCGTAAAGTTATGATTTTATTCTCGTAATATTACGAGAATATAATCTCAGATTTGTTTTCCCTCAATGTGGCCCTAATACTCCGTCGTACATTTGCACTTCTGGGCCCTCACTGCATTAGACTTATATACTATATACTTAGACTATAAACTGTGTTACCGTCATCACAATGCTCAAATGTTTTGCGGCTCCAGACAGATTTTTTTATTTTATTTTTGCCTAAAATGGCTCTGTTGATAGTGAAGGTTGCTGACCCCTGCTGTAGAGGCTTTAAACTGGAACTATTGTTGTGAGTGAAGGTGTCAAATTGATGGTCTTGATTCAGCCTTGGCTCCACCTGCTGGTTGGATGGTAACGATACACCACTGAGATCTGTGATTAACACACGGGAAGTGGTGTGATCACAAGTGCATTTAAAGAAAGCACTTACAATGTGTATATATTCTCCGTAGGAAAGTGCCATGTGTTAAAATGGAAAGGCCGGTTCAATACATCCACACACTTCAGGTATAAGTGTGTGGATGTAATCTAATGTTGGCAGATAGCAGTGACAGTTAGAGGGCACACCCAAGGGTTCATATCAGTCTTTCTGAGAAGTGCTTCACTGTTGTTTGTACTCCTTTTTGTTTTTACTTTGATAAAACAAAGATGCCATTTAAATCACTCCCAACATCTGATATTTAATTCTAAAGGTTTGATTTACACCTGCATCACTGGCATATGCTTTTGATGGGGATATTGTAGTACAGAAGTAAGACGGACTTTACTGCCTTTCAGAGGCCGTAGAAGGTTCAGTTTTAAAGCTAGAGTGAAGGTACAGATATCATATGAAACTAGAGAACCGAAGGAATCCATTGGTATGTCATACATCACATGTCATACTAGTGGGACTTGTCGGGAAGAGACTAAATAACGCTCCACAGTTAGGCTAAATTTTGACGAGGAAAAACTGGCATGGCCATTTTCAAAGGAGTCCGTTGACCTCTGACCTATTTTCACCTATTTTAAAATGGTGAATTTGAATATTTCTGCATACTGGGGTCCCTAAACAGTCTTGGAATTACATAAATTTGGCCTCACTGTAAAGCTGAGACTCTTGTGGATCCAATGAGCCCAACTGTATTCATGTGTGATGATGTTAGTCCTCATAGTAGCCACTTCATTGTAGTGAGACCTTTTTTTTTTTACTTGACCTCACTGTATAAAATGACCTGTGGTGACCTCTAGGATAATCACAGCCTCATGAAACTTTACAGCCACAAACTAGAGACCTAGAGCATTCAGAGGATGGATGGATCAGACTAGAGACCTAGAGCATTCAGAGGATGGATGGCTTTCCTAGTTAGATTGACAATAAGGTGGTTTCTGAACAGTTTACAGAACAGAAGTGCTCGCCATGCAATCGTCGAAAAATGCAATTCTTGCAGAAATCTCCAAATGTCAAAAAAGTTTTTGATCCCAAATCACAGCATGGCTTTTTCTATGGTGGTCCTCAAGGTCTTGGTGTCTTAATGTGGTATTTTGGAGGGATTATTGATCATTTTTATCGATTCTCGATTGGTGAAAAATGGTTAAATTTAGCACCAAATCTGTGTAACAAATGGTATCAACCCAAAAAATTCCAACAACAACATATGAGACATAATAGAGCATGGGGATGACCATCATATACTTCCATCGTAACGTTCTAAACCCTTATACACTTTAACAATTTATTCAAATTCATTAATTCATTCATTACGACTAGAACAACTTGACACACAGTGCTGAGCTGCATCTCAAATTAATCTTCAGGTTCCAGCTTTCAGATGGTGTACACCACTTCTATGTGACATCTGTTGACATGCTATCTCCCCCATAACAAAACCTAAAGTCTATTGTTGGTCTCAGAGAGTTCTGTTATTAACAGAACCACAAAAG
>CAKAKR010069114.1:0-20556 GCA_916700685.1 Adelosebastes latens
TTATTTACTGAAAATTTGATTACATGATTTCTTTTTTGCTTTGTTCGGTTTGCAGTGTTGATTGATGTTAATGTATTCTCTTTTTCTAATAACCAAGGTTTTTCTGCCAGTGAAACTGCGGAGGGTGGAGCCGTGGGGGAAAACTCATGTAAGATCCTTTTAATTCAGATTTTTATGTTAAAATTGATCTGACTTATTCTGTCCCAATACCAAAAGCGATACCTGGGCTTTGGGTATCGGCCGATACCGAGTTAGGGCTGCGTATTGGCAAGAATCTGGCGATACGATACGTATCACGATACGATACAGGGGATACTTTTTTTTAATGCAGCAATAAATTGGTCAAAACTTCAACAGGGATTCAAATTCCAGTTTATAATGTGTATAGTATAGAAACATAGAATTGAATTGAATAGTTCAGCCCCATTGACACTGATATCCGATCAAGATATTTGAGTCAGTATCGGCCCGATATCGGTATCGGTGCATCCCTAGCTCAAATGTTTAATGACTGCATCTCTCTTATTGTGCTGTATGTCATGGTCTTCATCATAGGCTTCAGTTTCCTTGAATATTTTTGAATTGTAAAAGTCTTGTGTGTCCTACGTCCTCCTGCAGACGGGCCGTCCTCGGTGAAGATCGATGGGGTCGATGTAGTGACCGTGGGAATCCCGTACGGTTTCAAGTGCACGGCCGATTGCTTCCCGGGCTGCAGGTTCAGCTGGAGCAGAGGTAACGTGACCTCTCAGGGGCCCGAGCTGAGCCTGCAGCTCCTGCACGTAGAGCCGACACAGACGCTGACCTGCACGGTGGTGAACCCCGCAACAAAGAAGTCAGCCACCGTCCACAAGACGCTGCAAGTGACGGGTATGAATAATTCAAATTCATGAGTTCCCTTAGCAGCACCACTTCCTCTCAACCAAATCTATTTCCAAACTTTCCAGCTGGGCCATCGAACATACGGATCAGAGGTCCAACCTATCTGACTAAAGGAACCGCGTCCACCTTTACCTGCTCAGCCGCCTGCTACCCCTCCTGCAGCTACACATGGACTATTACCTGGGATGATGAACAGCTCAGTACTGCAGAAGGCGACACCCTTTCTTTCTCTCCAGCTACCAGTACTGTCCTCGAAGAAACTCTGACATGTGCGGCTGAGGACACCGTCTCACACCTCTACATCTCTACCACTGTGACGCTGCCGTTGGCAAGTATGTGAGAGAACTCACCTCGAATCAGGATTAACAATCAATAAGCAACAAACATTTGAAATCAACCCCGCTGGTTATGTTGAGTGGGAAAAATGTGTGTGCTTAATGTTAAAGCAGTTTAGTTATACGATACGATACGATACGATACGATACGATACGATACGATACGATACGATACACTTTATTGTCCCCTTGGGGAAATTTGTCTTGGACATGATGGAAGTCAGTGATATTGTTCAAAATCAAATTTTATTTCTGTAACTGGCTAACGAATTCATGTTCTGATGTTGTGAAATGAGCACAATACATTCAAGCTTCTTTTTCGCAAACTCTCTCTTTAGGCATATCCGACGTTACCATTGAAGGTGACGGCACAGTGACGATGGGGAAACAGTACAAATTCACATGCTTAGTGGTGTGCAACCCGTCGTGCGACATTACGTGGACGTACATGGGTAAGACTTTCGATGGTGACCAAATCGAGATACCCATCTTGCATCAGGGGGACAAGAAAAAGTACGCCAGTCACCTGGAGATCACTTTTAGTGACTACTCTAAAATTGAGCCTCTGACCTGTGAGGTAACAAACAGTGCATCTCACGCCACTGCCAGCGCCACGAAGGACCTCATCGTCATTGGTGAGTCTGTGACATTGCTCACACCTTGATTTTTTTAATAAAAGAAATGGTATGAGGCATTTCATGTTTTGAATATTCTCCCTGCACAGACCCCATCTCAGTGCGTCCCTCTTCCAAGGGCAAGTCAGAGGCAGGCATGCCTTTCTCTCTGCAGTGCGTCGGCTCTCAGAACCCGGCCTCCGTTATGTGGCTGAAGAACAAACGCCCGATGCCGGCATCTGAAAGAGTGCATTTCTCCCCCGACAAAATCACGATGACCTTCAGTCCTCTCCTGCAGGAAGATGGCGGTTTATACCAATGTGTGGTGACAGAAGTTGGGGCCCCCATCCAGTCTGTTGGCTACGAGATGCAAGTATTTTGTGAGTATATACAAGGGTCATCACAGTTACCTCATTATGTAGTCCGTGTCCAACATGCTTGAGAAGTGGACCGGGGAAGGAAAGTTGGCAATGTGAGGTTAAGTTGCTCCAAAAAAATCTGAACGAAGACAAAGAGTGAGAAATATTTCCGTCCGTCCTTAGAGGTGCCCTAACGCCTTGTTTCCACAACACTAACGCAAAAATGTCACCATATATGTTTCCGTGCACAATCCTTCTTGTTCATTATCCTGTTTATTATACGAAATACTGATTTAAAACATTCATGCAAGCCGATGTTATTCACACGTTTCTGCTATTTACATGTTTTCCCAAAAATCTGTCTGTAGTAACTATCATCTGTTCTACCTCCAACCGCAGACGGGCCGTCTTCGGTGGTGATCACTGGGGTCGACATAATGACTGTGGGAATGTCGTATGATTTCAAGTGCTCAGCCAGCTGCTACCCAACATGCTCGTTCATCTGGACCTGGGGTAATGTGACCTCTAAGGGTCCGACGCTGAGGTTGCATCTTGGAGAACTACCGCCGACGCAAACCCTGACATGCACGGCAGTCAATCCTGCAACAGAAAAATCAGCCACTGCCCAAAAGACGCTGCAAGTGATAGGTAATAATAAAAAAAAGTGAATTCGAGCTTGTGTTGTTTTTTTTTAGGAGGAATGCCTAAAACAAATTTCCTTTCCTTTTCAGCTGGACCATCAAATATACGCATCAGCGGTCCAGCCTTCCTGACCGCAGGAGTTGCATCCAACTTTATCTGCTCAGCCGACTGCTACTCCTCCTGCAGCTACTCGTGGACGGCTACCTGGGAAGGGGAGCCGATCGCTGTTGCACAGGGCAACGCAATTTCTGTCACTCCACCTTCTAGTATCGTCGCCTCTGAAACTCTGATCTGTAAGGCTCAGGACACCGTCTCGCATCTCTACATCGAAAAGGCTTTGCAGCTGCCGGTGGCAAGTATGTGAAAGAACAATCAATAAGCACCACTCCTCCTACTGGATTGTTTGAATTTGATGACATTTCGATTGCACACATGTTCTGCTGTAACCTGAAATGTGTTTTGTCATCTCCTTCTGTAGGCTTATCCAACATCACCATCTATGGTGACAGCGCAGTGGCAATGGGTAAACAGTACACATACACATGCAGTGCTACATGCACTCCGTCCTGTACGTTGACTTGGACGTACATGGGGAAGACTTTCCATGGTGACCAAATCGAGATCACCATTAGCGACTACTCCAAAATTGAGCCTTTGACCTGTGAGGCAACAAACACTGCATCGAACGCCACCATCACCGCCACTAAGGACCTCACAGTCATCGGTGAGCCTGTGATATTGCTCCAACAGATTTTGTATTGGTTCGAGTAATATGTTTATGGCACCGGTGGACTCGGGGCGCTGCAAAAGTGGACTCTCGGATTCCCCTATGCTAGATAAAACATGATAAAGTGCCCTCAAAGGTGCCCCTTCCAGTAGAGAAAATGAGATGAAGTGCCATTTGGGCTGAGTCCACCACTGTGTTATGGTGTAGGAGCCTTGTGATCATAATAAACTAGCAATGTTCATCACCTGATATGTTAATATTCTCTCTTCACAGACCCATTCTCAGTGCGTCCCACCTCCCAGGCCCCACCGGTTGCAGGCAAGCCGTTTTCTCTGCAGTGTGTCGGCACTCGGGGCCCGGCCTCCATCACGTGGCTCAAAAACGAACGGAAAATGCCAGCAACTGAAAGAGTGCATTTCTCCCCCGACAACATCACAATCACCTTTAAGACTCTCTTGCGAGAGGACGGAGGGTTGTACCAATGTTTGGTAGTAGAGGGTGGGAACCGCAAACTCTTTTACAACACACTGTCGGTAGCAGTCGAGGGTGGAACCCCCATCCTGTCTGTTGGCTACAAGATGCAAGTGAACTGTGAGTATACCAGGGTCATGAATGTACTTGTAGGGAGGAGGTCGGGGTGGATGGGAGGGTCAAAAAACACCAGGACTTTTGCCCAGGAGACTGGTGTTGGTGTCCCAGGTGAAACCAGAAGTCAAAGTTGAATTATTTGTCATGTATCTTACTTAACATACTCAACATTATCCAGATGGGCCATACGAGACGCTTATTGTGAAACCCAACAAAGGGCCGGTGGGTGAGGTGATGTTCGCCGAGCCTGGATCCACAACAGAGCTCCGATGTTCAGCCGACTGCTTCCCCGCCTGCCACATCAACTGGGTTTACAACGGCAAGCCCCTGTCCACAAATGCCACCGTATCCTTCACACCTGTAACACCTCCGTACGAGGCCGCCCTCATCTGCGTGGCGTTCAACTCGGTGACGAAGCAAAACAGAACAGCTTTGACCACAGTGGTGGTGCCTGGTAAGCAAATATCAGAGGTTTAAGTATGATTCCACGAACTTTACTGCACGTCTGCACCTCTTTGAGTACGGTTGTTGTAAAAGGTTTAGCATGCTTTGGCTTGTATTAACGGCTCTTCTCTTACAGACGGACCAAAGCATGTGACCATTGAAGGGCCGGACGCTCTTGAAATCGGGGTTACGGCGAGCTTTACGTGCAAAGCTGAGTGCTCTCCTGCCTGCACCTTCAAGTGGACCGTGTACGGGAAGAATATGACGGGTAGCGTGATTGACATCACTGTGAACCGTCACGTTTCCAAAGAGTCCATCAGCTGCCAGGCTGAGAACCCGTACGACGGGAAGACGGCGGCGGTCAACGAGACGCTCGTTGTCTCAGGTAGGCTGTTGTTGGAGGTTTGGAGTGTGTTTAGACGGAGTCTGTAGCGGTTATTTAACTCTGATTTATGTTGCTTTTCCCTTCAGATCCTCACTGGTGTGGATGCTGAGACACTTGGAAGAACTTCTTCAACTATTCTCCTGATCTGCAAAATGCTCTGAAGCACGAAGTTATAGTTTGACAATCTTCTTATTAATGACACTTACTGTACGTGTCGGGGCTGTATTTACTCAAGCATTGTGTATTCTTAACTGTGATGGACTGGCGACCTGAACAGGGTGTTTCCTTTGACTTTAGCATAATGCATGCTGGGACAGGTTCCAACCTCTTTGTGACCCTGAACAAGATTAGACAGGTATAGAGCGACGATACGGATCGTGTGCTTGAGCAATAAGTCTTTGGGGTTTTTAATCACACAAGGCTAATCTCTTTTTCTTCCATGATATATATTCCCATTTGTCTTGCCAAACAATATGCACTATTATGCTTTAATAAACAATGAACTACTGTACTTCTTTTCCCTGATAATTCATCACCGGTGTGACACATCTGAGATTACGTAGAGTTCAAAACTATTTTTATACTTCTGTAGTGACTGATTCAACAACACACAAATTACAAAATAACACCTTTATTTGTTGTTCAGCTTCTGAAAAGAGACGTGTCATTTCTCACACAGTTCTCTCATCAGTCAAACTGAGCCGGTTTAGCTGATAAAATGTCCGTTGTTGGTTTGTTTGGGAACATTCAAACAGGGCAGAGTACTCACAGAGACCAATCCAGACTTGTGCTGCATTCAAACGGTGTTGTTAAGTTGGAAATTCACACTTCCTGTTAATAGAACATCCCTTCTGGTTGGGGTATAATCGCCTACAAAAACTTTTTTTCAGGTTTGCATGCTCTTATGGAAACAGTTGGTTAAACATATATATTTACACAGTAACGTTGCAGAGTTCACCCGTAACACTAAAAAGGTCAGACAAACAGCAATTTGTGAATTTCCAACTTTAGATGAAAGCAGTGTTATGACGAGAGAGAAAGTAGATGACATCATGTTTCCACAGGTCCATAACACAGCAGTCTAATTTAATAAATTTAAAGGGTGGGTCCATCTGCGTCCTTTTGTCGTCTTTTTTAAAAATAAAAACACTCAACTCAAAAAGCAGTGGCGTAGGTTACCCAAGTAAGCTAATCAATAAGGTTATGAATAATGTGATCGCTAGCACTAGCTGAGTTAACATTAGCTGTGCTAAGTTTGGAAAGAACTGAAATGGTTAGTTTAGTAAGTTGAAGTGGGGTTGTATATTCTTCCGTGTTCTGTGAAGTAAAATTACTGTTTTTGTAAATGGAGTCTGGTGGCTATGAAGAGAGCGATATAACGGCTTCAGTTCCCCGTCGGAAAGGGCTGTCTGACGGCGAGGTAAAGCGGCTGTGGACGGGAGCAGCAGAAAAACGTATTTTAGCCACCTAAAATCCGTTTAAGTGTGCGTTATATTTAGAATATTTTCAGCTTAAATCGCCATCAGACATCCCTTTAAGACGGGGAACTGAAGCCGTTATATTGTGGTCTTCAAAGCCACCAGACTCCATTCTAGGGATGCACAATTATGAAAAAAATACTGCATGCAATTGCGATTATTTTGACTGATATTGCAATTAGATATGACTTGGGATATTAGAGATTTTTTGCGGAGATCTGTACCAAACTAAAACATTTTCTTAAGTCTGTAGAATATGATGTATAGGCCAGAACATCTCTGCAGCACCACAATATTTAATTTCACCTCTAACAAATATTGCGATTTCTTCCTCATCCTGCGATTTGAAAATTGCAGTAGGCCATTTTGCAATTTCAAAAACATTTCGATAAATTGTGCAGCCCTACTACATTCACAAAAAACAGTCATTTTACCTCGCAGAACACGAGAGTTGCTGATCTACCTACCGCTGCATCGATCGGTTACTTTGTTTGTGTTATTGTGTGACTTTCGGATCCGAACTAACGTGGCGTCCACACAGCAGTACGTCGCTTAGCTTCCGTGCCGGTACTCCTGTCTGCTTCTCCAAACTGGGAGCGCGCCGACCGCCATCTAAATTACTGTATGTAACGTTAATACACTGACTATAAGGATGTATAGATACTGTACATGTAGCAGCGTCATCATGCAGAAACCTACGTCAGGTCACGTGGGACAACGTTTTTAGAAGGGCTTGGGAAAATAAATAAAACATACTTTGACCAAAATGTGAATGTTTGCATTTGAACACCAGTGTGAAGCTACAGAACGATATAAAAACCTAAAGTTTATTCAGTAATTTAGAATATATCTACGTTGTTTAGGTGGCTTTGAAAATACTGTGTGTTTAAAGTCTATAGAAGTTGCAGCGTCACACACCGTACTTCTTCTGTAAAGCTGCGACAGACGATCCCTCCAGCTCAGCTTGGTGAAGGAAGTCAAACAGTTCTTTAAGCACTGCGGAGGGGAAAGAGAAAAGCAGTACAGCAAATTATCAATATGATGGAATGTGTGGGTGAGAAGTTATGAGTCATCCTCTGCAACAGCAACATCAAAAGAGAGACTCTCCGACCTTTCTTCTCCGGGGACGACAGGAACATGACGGCCATGTTGAAGCGCCTCACGCTCGCTAGGCTCCTGAGGATCTCCAGCGTGACGGCCGGGGCTTCGTTCCTGCGCGAGACCGGTTGTCAACGTACAGTACGATACTACACGTGTAACAGAAAACCAGTTTGGGTTCTTTTTCTATGAGCATCTTTTAAAACTCACTTGATATAGAAACCATGCAGTGTCCTCAGGATCTGATTGAGAATGTCGGGTTCAAGGGAGCTGTGGAAAATGTTTGCGTACGCCTCGGGTTTGATTTGCTGCAAAGACAAGAACAATAACAAGGCTGAGAACTTCAGTTAAAATTAGGACTGTCGATCGATTAAAACATATAATCGCGATTAATCACATTTTTTATCTGTTCAAAATGCACCTTAAAAGGGAGATTTGTCAAGTATTTAATACTCTTATCAACATGGGAGTGGACAAATATGCTGCTTTATGCAAATGTATGTATATATTTATTATTGTAAATCAATTAACAACACAAAACAATGACAGATATTGTCCAGAAACCCTCACAGGTACTGCATTTAGCTGTCAGTGTGTCAGTGTGCTGACTTGACTATGACTTGCCCCCAAACTGCATGTGATTATCATAAAGTGGGCATGTCTGTAAAGGGGAGACTCGTGGGTACCCATAGAACCCATTTACATTCACATATCTGGAGGTCAGAGGTCAAGGGACCCCTTTGAAAATGGCTATGCCAAAATTTAGCGCAAGTTGTTTGACCTCCTTCCCAACAAGCTAGTATGACATGATACCAATGCTTTGCTGACAGTATACTGTATAATTACACTGCCTGAACACACAGCTCACCCTCAGATATCTGTAAATCACTTCCGGCTGGTGTCCGATCTTGCGGAGGTCGGCCTCCAGCTGGAAGCTGCTGGCGGGTGGAGGAGGCAGGTCTGCTGCTGTCGAGGAGGGGCTGGCTGACGGTGCAGGAGGCGGAGGATGAGCGACTTCCTGCTGCGCTGGTTGTTTGGTCTGTCTGCTAGCAGGAACTCTGGGATTAAGAAGCAGAACATCTTGTTTACTGGGCGGGAATTATGAATACCACATTCCACAAAACATTTAGTGCTTTACAGACACGTTAATAAATATCATGACGTACTGTGGAAGAGGTGGAGCCACTAACTGGTCAGATGAGAGCGAGGGGACTTCTGCTATCTCCTCGATCTTGATCATCTTGGCGCTGGGTGACGTTGACAGCGGGGAGGATTCATCCTCAGCCTCCCTCGTCACCTCCTGGACGAGGAACTCGGACTCCACCTCGGACACCGTCACCTTTCCACTCACTTCCTCGATATCGATCCTCCTCAGAGGTTTCTGAAGAGCATCAGATGTTCAGAATCAGTCAAATTACAAAACATTCAGATCACTGATTGAACTGAATTCTAGTAAAGATATCACAAAATGAATATTACAGAATGCAGATGTTCAGTCTATATTGTTGTCTGTGCTGCCACCTGCTGGACAAATAATGCTAAAGCATGCTGTAAACATGGGGAGTGAACTACTGGATAGAAAAATCATGTCCGACAATTTGTATATTACTTAAATTAATTTAGCTGATTTTCACAAGTACAACTTCTATAAAGACAAAAACACTGGACCATTATTTTAAAATTCATAATTTTTTTCAATTGTTTAATTAATATTATAGCCTATTAAATATCAAATAAAAAGACAAATGCTAATCACAACTTCCTAGAGCTCAAAGTAATCATTTAAAGGATCCTTACAGAAATGTAAATACAGCACATTATCCTGCTTCTAAGTTAAACTTTTCCCCTGACGTGCAGTCAGATCCCATCTGTGTTTTTAGCGTCAGACGTCTACTAATCTTTCCCTTTACTGCCTTCAGCGTAACAAAATCTACAGACAGTATTTTCATTTAAAAAAACAACTTCTGCACTGAGGGGAAAAACTCACAGTTGACTGCAGATGTGTTGGTTTGTCTACCGGCTGAACTGTTCTCCTCTGTGTGCCGTCTGGTGTCTGAAGAAGGCCGCTGGAAGCCACGTCCTAACAACACAACAGAGGAACGTTAAGAGAACACAAGTGAAGTCTGTAGAAGATCAAACCTGATAAAGTACATTAGATTGTAATGTATGCCTGTTCTCATAGCTACAGGGACGTAAAACACAGTAGAGGGATGAACTTCAGTCTCTGAGTCACCGTCACAACGTTACAAACAACTAACAGCAATCAATGTAAAGTTTAGAGTTAAAAAGAGATTTAAAGTGTATTTCTGTAACGCAGGAATGTATTTGACTTGTAGCTTGAGTAGCACAGCTCTTTATATTTTTTAACGTTGTTCCTTCTCCCACCATCACTTTTCTGTTTCAACTTCAGTTTAACTTTTTATATTTACTGAACTACGTTAATGTGAACTAATGACTGGATCTTACAATCTGGAGTTTCTGGAGCTCGTTCAGGGCCTGCTTGTTCCCTGGTTCCAGTTTCAACACCTCCTGGAAATCTGTAACACACACACACACACACACACACACACACAGACAGACAGACAGACAGACAGACAGACAGACAGACAGACTATGTTTATATGTCACTAAACAGTCAATCTAACTATAAAGCGAGGAATCTCTGTCAGTGTTGAATGTGGTGCACTATGGCCAGATGGTGCCGCTATGACAATGAACTTTACATTTTGGCCTGTAACTTTTTAACCATAAGTCTCAGAAACAAACTTTTCCTGGATTTTGTGGGTTCAGACGATTCTATCTATATAAGCCACCCCCATTTGCGTCTAGATTGATTTTCTGCAATTTTGAATTTTGTCTAACTGTGACATTTTGCTACTCCTCCTACAAATTCTGAGCAATCTTCACCAAATTTGGTACAGAACATCTCTGGACCGAGCCGGAAGAAGTTACTTTTTTAGATGGTTGATGTTACAGACAGTTTTTCTATAGCTGGCCCTTAAAGTTAGCTCAAAAATGTCATATCTCCTTTGTGCTATTTCGACCACATTTGATGGACATTTGTAGATATGATGTCTGAGTGACCATGGCAAATTTGGTGCCATTTGGCCAATAGGTGGCGCTGTAGCATGATCATCTAACTATAAAGGAAGTATTCGCTGTCTGTGTATGAATGAAGATGTTGAATGTCTGCATGTTAAATTAAAGCTGATTTAGAAATAAACAGAACTTGAGCCTAAGCTGTGAACATGATTAAAATAACTGAAGACCAATTTAGCAACATATGTAAGGATGAAAACTAAAGTAACTATAGAAACACAGAACAATAGAGCTAGATATGTAAGAGTCAGAATGTAGTTGCTGCTGTTTGCCTTCTGAGGAGAGTGTTGTTTTATACGGCACCTTGTTGGGCCTCCTCCAGTTTCCCTAAAGCCACTCTGGCGGTGGCGCGACGGGCGAGAGCCTTGGAGTAAGAACCGTCCAGAGAAATGGCTTTGGTGCAGTCCTCCTCTGCCTCCTTATACCTGCAGCAAATAGAAACACAAAGGTAAGTTTGTATCTACTTTTAACAGACTAAACCTTTTCAGTCTAGAGATAAAAGTTGTTCTTACTTCTCCAGCTTGAGGAAGGCCATGGCTCTGTTGGCCGGCAGCAGGACGTTCATGCAGTCTGCCTCCATTCCTCTGCTGTAGCACTCAACAGCCGCTTCGTACTTCCCCTCTTTGAAATAAGCATTCCCCTGAAAGGCACATTCAGAAAACTTATTTCCAAATAAACACAGCTTGTTTTGTTCACAAAATTATTTAAGAAATATCAGGATCTAAACATTTCATTTGGTGCCAAACAGTGCTGAAATTTTAGATGTAGTTTATCTTGCTGGTTCTCCCTTTTTCAGACATTAACAACTGAAAAGCTCGCTCTTTTTGCCTGTTCTCAAATGTTGCCCTTGTTGGCCAACATGCACTCTTCTTAACCACAACTAATAATGCTAAAAAGAGTCCAACTGGGACGCTGCAGCATAAGTGGCAAAGCTTACTCTGTCTTTTTGTACAGCCGCCTCCTGTCGTCTCTGCTGTTCCTCCATCAATCTCTGCTGCTCCTCCATCAGTCTCTGCTGCTCAGGGTCGGCTGTGGGAGCCTCCGGTGGCTGCGTGGCTTCACTCGGGGCGGCCGGTGCCTGATGCCCTAGAACCTGAAAACAGCCAGGGAGAGAGAGAGGAAATAAAAGAAGAGGAGGATTGTTTTAATGTAAAATAAAGTTTTTTTAATTTTGTACAAACTCTACATTGTGCCTTGAATTATTTTTGAAGGAGACCTGCATTTTGTACTTTTTTGTACCACCTGAAGGATCGAAAAAGCACCTGTATGTGATTACCACAAATACCCAGCAGCAACCTCTACTCCGTTGTCTTCATAAAAGAAGAGGAGGACTTGGGAAATGAGGCTAAAACCCCAAAATGATCCTCACCTCTTTGATTTTTGCCACTTCAGTCTGTGCTTCCGCGTTCCCGGGGTCAAGCTTAAGAACCGTCTCATAATCTATTCACAAACAGAATCATGTTGTTATCTCCGTGTACTCAAGATAAAAACCGATGATCTAATCTAAATCTTGGAAGTTCAGTTCTTCACCTTCTAACGCAGATTCGTATTTATTCAGTGCAAACCGTGCTGCTCCTCTTCTCGCGTACGCTTTGAAGTAGTTGCTGTCCAGCGCTATCGCCAAGTTGCAGTCGGACTCTGCCACGGCATACCTGCAAACAACAAAGTCTCAATGATTTACATGGGAACAAAACCTCTTACCACCGTGTTCACATCCTCCTCAAAAGGATAGTTTGGGTGTTTTGAAGTGGGGTTGTATGAGGTACTTATCCATAGTCAGTGTAAAAGTCAGTGGCCCCGTCCACAGCAGTACATAGCTTTGCTTATGTGCTGTAACTCCTGTCTGCTTCTCCAAACTGGGAGCATACTAACTGTCATCTACTGTAGGTAATACCCTGACTATGGATAAGTACCTCATACAACCTCACTTCAAAACAGCCAAACTATCCCTTTAATGTTGTTACACTTATTGAAAAATACTTAAAACCATCTGTCATAGTGCAATACAGCAGCCTTATAATCTATGCTGTTTACTTTTTGAGTCTGAAGAAGGAGGTGGCTCGGTTTGTAGGAAGCACAGGGTTGTAGGGATCTGCACCCATCCCTCTGGTGTAACACTCAACGGCATCGTCGTACTTCCCATCTTTGAAAAACGCGTTACCCTAAAAAAATAAAAGTATAATCTGCTTTAGGAAAGGGTCATTTCTTCTTCTCTTTAGTTAGTTGTATTGCAGTACTTCTTATTTACCTTTCCTTTCTCAGCCAGTGCGTTCTCCTGATCACCTGCAGCTTCCTCGGAGTCTGACTCATTTGACTCTGCAGGACTTTCCTCTTTATCCATCTCTGCCAGAGCCTTGTCCTGCGACCACAGAAGCATTTAGTCAACTACTCCATGACTTCACGTTAAGTAATATTTTATAAATATGCAGTACTTACCACGTCAAACTTGTCCCATGATTTATAGTCGTATGCTTTTATCCTTGAGGCTTCCTTGGACTCCTCTGCCTTTGCATCACCGTTGCCTGTTGGCTCCTTCTTCCTCCTTTCCCTCATCTTGGTTTTGTAGTCTTTGTTGCGCACAGGTGGGAGCTTATTCTACAACAAAGAAGAGACAACAAACTGCTGACACCTGAATAATCCAGAACATGACCTGCTCCTGAGATGGATGTGTGTGTGTGTTTGCGTGCGTGCGTTTGTGCGTGTGTGTGTGTGTGTGTGTGTCCAACAGGGACTAACTTACAAATACTTTGTACAAGGGCATATTAAGAATTTATTATTTTTATTTAATGTTAGTTTGTAAAAGTCCGCAACCAATTCAATTCACTTCAATTTGCTTTATTGGCATGACTGTCAGGTGAACAATATTGCCAAAGCGTCAATTCGATAATAAATAAAAATAAAAAAAGAACAAAATAAAAACAAAACATATATATACACATATATACAATTCATTAAGCAAATTACAATATATAGATATTTAAAAAGAACATGCATGTAAATGGAAGAAAACAATAAAGAAGTAAATCATGTTTGTTGTGTCAATAAAACAAACAAACAAATAAAAAACAATTAATAACAATATATTGCAATATCAAAGGATAAATGTAAAAAAACAACAAAAAAACAAAAAAAAAACATGTCGTAGAGGAGTAAATAAAAGGCAGTGTGAGTTACATCTTTCCTTCACTTCTGTGGTTCCAGAGGTTAACAATTAATACTTAAATGTTTGCTTTCTATTGTTTTCCTTCATATGTTATCTTCATCTCTCACCTTTCTCCCTACTTACTTTCCTTCTCTCTTCCGTTCTTTCCTTTCCTCTTTCAATTCAATTTAATTTGCTTTATTGGCATGACTAACCTGGTCCTCCTTTAGTCCTCCTGTCCTCAGCTCCTCGTCCTTCTTCTTGATATCTGTCTCCCAGCTCTCCAGCTCTCTCATGAAGCTGGTCAGATCCTCCTGATTCTGCCTCAACTGCAGCTGAAACTCCACCGCTTTATTCCCACTGGACATGTTACACAACCTGTCAAACACATTTGTAGTCTTGAAGTCGCAGCCAAGAAGGAAACACACGAGAATCACGCTGTCATGCTTTCTTTTTTAGCTAGCTAGTTACCTAAAAAAGCATAAAAAAACAAATATTTAGAGCAAATAAAGTACATTTAAGTGACTCTGTGGCTAATGAACGTTGTATAATACCTCGCACTTGTTTCTCCGGCTGATAAAATGCAGTTAAATGTGTTAATTTGGCTAAAAACTACAACAACATGTGTCGTTATTCAGAGCTCTCTGTTTACTTCTGCAGCCATGACACCCCAGTACCCAGCAGCCTTTGCGCTGCTGCTGCTACTTGGGCGTAACCAAAGATCGTCTATGTTACAACTATACGCGATAACTTACTACAAGAACATTTTGTTAGTTTGTAAAGGTCCGCAACCAACCGACTGAAAAGGAAACTACACATCGCACAGCCCCTGGGTTCATTTGTATTTCCGTGTTATACAACTGTTGTACAAACATCTTGAGTAATTGTACTGGGAACTGTCGGTTTTGGCTTTGGTCCACGCATTGTAGTAGGAGTTGACGACTTGTCTGCACGTACTGAATAGATGATCTATACCGTTTTTCCAACAAAACAGTGTTGAAAAAAATAACATTTTAATTATTTTTGTATATATTATATTAAAGATAACTATATATTTCTTGCCTTTTTTATGATAATAAATTAAAAAAAACAACAACTAAAAACTAAAATAAAAGAATATTCCCAATTCATGACGCATGCGCCTGGGCGTAACCAAAGATCGTCTATGTTACAACCATACCGATAACTTACTACGAGAACAATTTTACTCACTTTGTAAGAGTCCGCAACCAACCGACTGACAAGGACAACTACACATCTTACAGCTGTCTGTGTTTTATTCATGGTCCATTATGCGTGTTATAAAACAGTTGTGCAAACATCTTGAGTATTTGTAGTCCTCTCTAGTTTGAGTGGCTTGGTTTTGGGCTTTGGTCCACGCATTGTAGTAGGAGTTGACGACTTGCCTGCACGTACTGAATAGATGATCTATACCGGATCTCCAACAAAACTGCGTTGAAAAAAATAATATTTTAATTTATTTTTTATATTATATTAATGATAATTATATATTTCTTGACTTTTTTTGTATGATAATAAATAAAAAAATAAACATAAATAAAAATAATAAAAATAAAAATGCATTACCTTTGACCTTTGTGATCACGTGATCTACAGAACAGTGATGACCTCAGAGAGCTTCTGCTAGCTGTTAGCATCTCCAGAGAGCAGACAGCAGAATGGATCAGTCTAAACAAGAAGAGGAATATGGATACGACTTGTTCCCGGAGAGAAACACGAGGAACTACAAGGGAGGATCCATCGCAGAGAGTCTGTTCACTTTCAACCACAAGTGTCAGGTCATGCTGCAGCTGGCCATGGAGACCAGTGAGTAGCATGTAGAAGGCTAAGCTAACTGCTAACTAGCATGCTAACTAACTAGCCCCTTCATTGAAGCATGCCAGTTAGAATGCTAACTAGCATGCTAACTAGCATGCTAACTAGCCCTTCAGAGGGAATGTCATCTACAGCAGTAAACAGCAGATATATTATTTAACTAAGAGGTTTCTGTCAAACGTGTTTATGATTTTAAATACTGCAATGTGCAATGTTTAACCTCACTGTCAGAGGAGCAGCAGTGAATGCTATCTAAGCTTCATTCAGCTCTATCTAACTGGTTTCTGTGTTTCTCTAAAGGTCCATATGCCAAACTTCTCCTCAGTGCCATGAAAAGTTCAGGATGGTACGTATCATAAAACAATATAAGTGTGTGTGTTATCACTGTTGACCTTCCACTGTTTATGCTTTCATCCCTGCCTTGTTTACACAGACCTTCTTGACAGATAATAGTTTTGCAAATGCTTCTACTGCTAATAATAATAAAGAAGAAAAAGAGAGAGAAGTAGTAAGATAAGATCAGATGTTCTTTTATCTTTCCTGCAGTGGGGAGATGTTCAGTGTACAGCAGCAAAGGGGATAGTGCAAAAAACAAGATGCATCAGCTAACATATTAAAAAAGAGCTAAACAAAGTGAAACAGAATATGAACCATTTAAATAGAAGGAAGTATAAAAATAGGAGCAGTATATACAGTATTGACAATAAACAGACTATTAAAAAAAAATTAATGCTCCATAGACAATGAATGGGAGAGATGTTACAGATGACACTGAGAGCAGCCAGGGAGCTGTTCTGACTATATGGGAACATGTTTTGTTTCACAACTGACAACATTACAATAGAATAAAGCTCATTTGGGTATAAAATAGAAAACAAAGAACAATCTCCCATTCATTGTCTATGCAGCAGCTCCAGACTTTATACCCGATGACATCACAAGTTTGAGACTCTTGTTTCTGGCTTTGAGAGAGAGAGTAGCTCATGTTCACAAATATTGATTGACCTTTACTAGGCCATGAAAATAACATATTAGAATTCATAATTAGGTGGTGTTCCCCTTTAATTAATCAAAAACACTACTACATGTGTGCACCAAAATTCAAATTCTGAGTTAATATTCCATGTTTCCAATATTGTCTTTTATTTGATCATTTCCACCTGTTTCCCTCCTTCCACTGCCCTGGCAACTTTTGACATTTTTACAACAATTCATTTAAATTTAAGCTGATTTGAGCAAAAAATCCAAACTAACTATGATTATTTCACTCCTCTCAACACAGCAAAGTGTTTAAAGACCGACACTTCTCCTGTGAGGATTGTGACGGGACGGTCAGCGGTGGCTTTGACGCAGCTTCTTCTCAAGTAAGAAAGCGATCTATCATGGAATTAATGAAGATAAATCCGGTTCTGATGGTGTAGAAGAATGCGACTGCTCAACATTAATGATATTTGCGTTTGTTTGCAGATCGTCTTGTGTCAGAACAACATCCACCAGCAGTCCCACATGAACCGAGTGGTCACACACGAGCTCATCCACGCCTTTGACCACTGTCGGGCCCACGTGGACTGGTTCAACAACTTCAGACATCTGGCCTGTTCTGAGGTGAGCGCCAATGTGTTTGACACTGCTGGCATTTATGTGCAGTGGGAACATTATTGTGGTGATACAGTTTAATCTGTGTCTCTGAATCTTTGGCACTGTGTTCCTGTTGAACCAGTCAAAATGCTCACTGTCACCGCTCTTTGACATCAAAATGTACCCAAAGTGCAGGGAAATACTCAAAGCAGTCACATACAGTAAGCAACTTAATATGGCAATAAGGTGCATGTATGTAATGTAAATCTTTAAAAGCAGCTCATGAATATACTGTATGCTGCGTTACATTTACCTCGGAAATTGCAAGGCTGTGCTGGGAATGACGTCACGCCCAAGTTAAGTTACTTAAACAGGAGTAAATACTGCATTTGTTGGGGACTATTTTCAGCAGCGGATTAATACACATTTGATGCTCTAGTTTGTATTTACAGCATCACCAGACTTATCCTTTGAAAATCACTTGGAGATCGCAGTTTTCTTTCACTCTTTAATATGTTTCCTCAAGCAGAACTGTTGTTTTTGTCATGAATACTTTCACACAGAACGCAATTATTATGCAACGAACAAGCGACGTACTTTTTTTTTGGAACGGGGTTGTTTTTCTGAGCTTTCGTATGGTGAAATAAATGATAATATAAATGATAAAGGCATCAACTAATCACGTTGTGCGCAACGGGTTGAGTTGCGCCTGTATTTATGAAACAACAACATGGAGGCTCCGTAGTCCGAACCAGGACGGCAAACTTTATTACTCCTTTCAACTTTGACAAAGGCAGCGCAGGCCAGATCCACTCCTTTTGTTCTTACCTTTCACAATAAAAGCCCTAGACGTATAATATTCACAGGCATGCAACTACATTTGCACAATACATTTTTAGGATGTTTAGTTGGAGTTAGAAAATAATGTCTCTATGTTTTCATTAAACTTAAAGAAAAAATATGATTATCCTGCCGAGCTAAAAGTTGTTTGCTGATCATCCAAAGACTTTTTTTGTGTCGTTGTTTCAGATTCGGGCCGCTAACCTCAGTGAAGACTGCTCCTTTAGCAACGAAGTCTCCAGATTCAACTTCGGCTTGAAGCAGCACCATCAGGTACCTGCACTGAGATACATGTGACTTTTTTACTGGCAGGTTTCAGGTTTTGTGTCTGTAATCTAACACTTAGATGTTGTTGCTGTTTTACTCTGACAGGAGTGCGTCAGAGGCCGCGCCCTTCGCTCCATCCTGGCTGTGAGGAAAATAAGCCGAGAGGAGGCGGTGAAAATAGTGGACGAGGTCTTCGACACGTGCTTTAACGACCACGCGCCGTTCGGACGAATCCCGCACGGCAAGAAGGACGCTAAGTTTGCCTACAGAGATTATGAGAACAGAGATCGATATTACGCTAACCTTTAACGTCGTCGTCACATTCTCATTCAACTCGCCAAGGGTGCTGTGACTGGCGGTGACGCTGACGACAGCTCTGCAGCGTCAGGGACCCCGGTCAGCAGAAAAGCCTCAACAGAATGACAAGCGTGTCGAAAACGATCAAATCCCTTCAGAGGGGATTTTCAGAGAGTGATTTGTCCTTGGAACAGGAAAGCAAAGGAAGGAGCGACAGTACATTTCAAGTTCTACCTTCATTTTTTATACTAATTCTGTATAAAGGGATCGTGAGGAGTGATTTTTGCCGTGGAAGTAAATTATTAGACGAGGCCCAGGTGATTTATTTCTTTGTTTTTATTCGATCAATTGGTGCTTTTAAGGAAATACAGGATTTCATTCTTTTGTCCATCGATGTTTGCTGTCGAAAGTTTGATGACAAATAATGTATTTCTGTTTTCTTTTCATCTTGTTGCCACATTGACCTCCACTCATTTCTTGTAAATAGAGCTGATTGTGCCTAAATTAAACCGAATTGTGTTTGAATTAAAGTTCGATTCGTTTGAGAAAGTTATTTATGAGGACAAGAGGGGGGCGTTACGTTCAACCTTGACGCAAAATTCATGACTTGCTACTGAAGCTCAAGTAGGCGCGTTGCTGATTATAACACATTTACGTCTAATCCCGAGAGAGAGGATTTTTCAAATTAACATGTGAGGCAAAGCGATATGAGTCGAGTGAGAAAAGTTCTTCCACAACAACACGGTCAACTTTGTTCACATCTGCGCCGCGACTGTAAAATGTCACCGCTGACATCTTTATTGGACATTAGCATTTAAAGAATCTCATATCCCTCCGCAGAGATTAATGAGGGAAAAAGTTATAAGGGAATTAGCCTCATAATCCTTCCCTCCCCCTCCTCCCTCCCTTCCTCCTCCACTTCTCCCTATCTCAAAGACAACACCCTCTGCATCATAATCACAAAGTCACTTGGTGTGTCTCCCGTTGGAGTGTAATATGCCACTTATCTCAACGCTCCTTCTCTTAGAAAACGCGAGACGAGCGTGGGCTCGGAACACCAAGGCGAGTGGGTGGGATGACGAGCAAAGAAGATTAGGTTAATTTTAGAAGCTTAACAGAGAAAATGATGAAAACCCGCATCGAGGCAGTGGGATTAATGCGGAGACAAACACAAGAAAAACAAAAGAAGGGAATGATATTTGGATTTGTGCACTGTCACATACCCAAGTAGGCTAAATAAAGAAATCATACAAAACAATAGACTTACTGCTGGAACTGTGCACATATCAAATGCCAGCTGCTAGATACAATACAATTAGACTTGCAGAACAAGGATGTGAATTTGTAATATTTCATGCTCTCTTACGGAGTTCAGGACCGTAGTCGGGATTTAAAGGTCCAATGTTTAGGATTTAGGGGGATCTATTGGAAGAAATGGAATATAATATTCATAACTATGTTTTCATTAGTGTATAATCACCTGAAACTGAGAATCGTTGTGTTTTCGTTAGCTTAGAACAGGGGTCAGCAACCTTTACTATCAAAAGAGCCATGTCTGGAGCCGCAAAACATTTTAGCATTGTGATGAAAGTAACACAGTTTATAGTCGAAGTATATAGTATGTAAGTCTAATGCAGTGAGGGCCAAAGAGCAAATGTACTAGTATTAGGGCCACATTGAGGGGAAAAAACATCTGAGATTTCCAGAATAAAGTCATAATATTACGAGAAAAAAGTCATAACTTTACGAGAATAAAAGTCGAAATATTACGAGAAAAAAGTCGTAATATTAAGAGAATAAAGTCATAACTTTATGAGAAAAAAAGCCGGAATATAATGAGAATAAAGTCAGAACTTTAAGAGAAAAAAAGTCATAATATTACGAGAATAAAGTCATAACTTTACGAGAAAAAAAGTCGAAATATTACGAGAAAAAAGTCGTAATATTA